>BMAV01011508.1:0-60614 GCA_019973955.1 Trichonephila inaurata madagascariensis | reverse complement strand
ATAAAAAGGTTTGGGGGCTCTGGGATCTTTTAAAAGGAAAATTAAAGCGATCAAACAAGGGAAATATTTGCTGAAATAATGCATTAATCATGTTGCAAAGAAAATTTGAAAAGCAATAAACATGAAATGAAAGGAAAATTTTTTCAATGCTACATTGAGAACCTTTCAAAAAAATAAATAAATTACGCAAAATATTTTTACCCTGTAAAAAAGACACAAAAAAAAAAGTTAAAAAAGGATATTTTTTCCCGGGACAAAAAAATTAAAATAACGTGAAAAAAATGTGACATTTTTTGCTTGCAAAATAACACCTGTAATTTTAGAAAAAAGTGTCTGTGATTTGTTCCTTTATTAAGGTCACGCACTTTTGGGAAACAATTTAGTTCAGTTTTTTTGCATATTTTCTCAAATTATGAAAGACAAAAAAAAAACCCTTGAAATGGAAAGTATATTTTTCTCTTAGTTAAATTTTACTGGGGGGTTTTTTATCTTGTATATTAAAAAAAAAATTGGTTTTCCACCCCCGTGCCATTAACGTTGGTTCAAGGGGTGCACACCTGACCCCGGGCTTTCTCCAAAATTAAAAAAATAACAAAATTGCTATTCATTGAGTTTTATTTTTTTTTTATTACCATTTATTCTCCCGGGTTCAAACTTAAGCAACAGGTGGGTTTATTGCCATAATTTAAAAAATCATCAAGGGGACTGAAATTCTGAAAAGGGGAGGTATTATGTACGAAAAAGGATGACGAAACATCGGCGCTAAAAAAGGGGTACCATACGGTATGGAATAAAAAACAAAACAAATTTTTATTAAACGCATATTTCGGCTCATGATTTCATCAACGGGAAGAACAACAAGCAGATGTTCCTTAATAGGGGTTTATCCCCCCCTTACTACAATGGTTGCTTTACCGTCTCCCATACTCCCATGTCCCTGGGAAGGGGTGTTCCCCAATCAACATCTGTTTTTAGTTGTTGGTTTTTTCTCCCATGATGTAAGCGTTGACAATCGTCTCCCCGCATACCACCCTGTTCATGGTTTTCCGGGGGGAAAAACTGGCCAATCCTTCAGTGATATCTTCACTTTCCGCAGCTCCTCAAAGCAAAAGGGGCAATGTGGCTTTTCATTGTCATCCCCCAAAATGAAGTCTAGGCCAATGGCACCCGAAAACGCCCCGGGGGAAGAATACCTCCCTTGCGATCCCCCTTACGCCCTCGTCAAAAGTGAAGCTGTTGGTTGAAATGCCTCTCCCGACAAGAACCCCAGAACCCGAACGGTGTCTTTCCTTGAATTTTCTGGGGGAAAAAAACCCGGGGTTCCCCTCATCTCAAAATAAAAAACCGTTGAGAATCGCTTCTGGTGCTGAACTGACTCTCATCCGAAAAGGGGGACACTGCAAAAACCATCCTGTTAAACCATTTTGGTCCGGCCCCCGTAAGCTAGGGTTTGGGTTATCTGATGAGACATGGTAGTTCTTAATATAACTTTTATTAAGTATAACTTGTATTACTTAAAATTCAATTTGACAATTTTAATTAAAGTGGGGTCAATCCCCAAAAATTAAACCACGTATTCAAGTCGGATCCGCAACTAGATCCTTTTTTTTAAATTATCATTAATAATCCTATTCATCAATTACTTATACCCTAAAACCTTTTTTCGGGTTCCCCTTTTTTACCTAAAATAATGGGGTATCTATAAACTTTATAAAAAAAGGTTCCAACTTCTTTATCTTGGGCTTCTATTTTTTTCCAAAACTACCCGGCCTTTAATTTTTTGATCTAAAAGATTTCCCCAAAAGCTTTGCCCCCTATGATCAGAATGTTTCCCACAATACTATCTCTGGGGCCTGCCGCCCCTATATCTAGGCTTGCCCCCGCTATCCCCCAAAGGCTTTCCACGTTTCATAGTATATCTCATTTACATATTATGATCGTTTATCTTTTTTGGTTTTGGGGTTTTGGAAAAGTTTTGCCATTAATCGTGGCCGTAAAAGAACATGGGTTATGTTAACAAAAAGACGCGAGAACGTCACAACCCCTCAAGAAGAAAAACTTAGGATTTACTTAAGGGTTCCCCGTCCCTTAATTTAAATTACGTGCCCTAAATCTTTTTTCTAAATTTCTTCGTTTTCCCGGGGTTTTTTTTAAAATTTTTTAACCCTTAAATCCTCTTTTTAAACTTTTAAAATTTTCCCAATATTTATCTTGATTTTAAATTTTTTCATTTCAATTTTAATTTTAAAATTTTTAAACCTTTTATAATTTCCAAATTTATCTTGACTTTAATTTTCATTACTCATCTTAAATTTAAAATTTTTAAATATTAAATTTTAAATTTTTTAAACTCGTGACAATAAATTTTAAAACCCAAAAACTTTAGGAAAATTAATAATTACTTTTTTTAATTTTGCCCATTTCTCACTTTTACATTTCAATTACTTAAAATATTTATACCCAAATTTTTTAAAAAAAATATTCTGGGTGCGCAGACCCAATCTAACACTGCATAGGGAGCTTAATTTTGCTCCCCTTTTTTTGGGCAAATTTTTAATACTTTTAAATTTTTAGGGAAAATTCCCCCTGAAATGAAAACTATTTGGGGTCTCTATTTCCATAATTTTAATAAATTTTTCCACAATTATATATTATTTATATATCACAATAAATTTTCATCTCCATCCCCATCTGGTTTCAACAAAAACTCCCAATGACCCGCGCAGCATCTTTTATTATTATTGTTGGTCCCCTGACTACCCCGCCTTTCCCCTAACCGGCCTCATAATACGTAAAAATACAAAAAAATATATATATACACATATTATACAATTACAAACTTTTTTTCAATAAACTATTATAAAAAAATAACCGGGAATTTTCGCATCTCACGAAGTCAAAATCGAAACAAACAAATGGGGGATTACAAATTTTTTCTTCAAAAAAATTTTTTTAACAAGAAAAAAGTTCCAAAATTAAATAAAACACTCTTTGGGGAGTGTTTGACTTCCTTAAAATTTTTTAAAACCGCCCAAGACTTCCTTTTTTTGCAAAATTCTTCCGACCACTTGTTGGAAGATCATAAAAATGAAACAATAAAACCCCTGATTTTATATTTTTTTCTCCCACATTCACGTTCAACGATGGGGGTGTCATCCTCTTCATTCCTCCGGTTGTACTGGAATTTCTTTTGAAAAGGGTTTGGGTTCTCCCCTTTTCCTTTCCGGGTTTTAACTGTTTTTCCTTGGCTGGTCTGGGTTCTTCTGTTCTGTCTTGGTCTTAAACTGTATTTGTTTCCCTCGAATTTTGGGTGCCTCTTTTTTTTCCTTTTTTCCTGCTTCAAAAAAAATAGTACTGGAGGGCTTTGTCTTTTTTTTATTATTATTTTGTACCCCTTTTTTTTGCCACTTTCTTTGTGGTCCACTTCCCCCGACTTACCCCTGATTTTTTTAAACCCCTATTATGTCTAAACCTTTTTTTTTTTAAATTTTCATTCTAAACCGGGAACTAGGTATTGATCTGACCGGTGATTTTTTTTAAATGGGCCCTCTTTTGTTTTTTTTATATTGATTTGTTTGGGTTTACCAACCCCTTTTGCCTCAACCTCGTTTCCCCGCAGTTTTTTTTTTCCCATATTGTGACTCTTTTTTCCCGGGGGTATTTTTCCAAATTTTGGATTTTCCCTGACTTGATCTTATATTTTGGGGGATACCTTTTCCCTAATTCGACCTCGTAAATTTCCTTTTTGACGATATATTCTTGTTTTTTCTACGTTAACTGTTAATTTTTTCCCGGGTTTTTCCCATTTACAATATTAAAAATTTTTAAACCTTCAAAAAGGAACTCTATAAGGTCCCTCAAATTTTTGTTTAAATTTAGCACATACCTTGAAAAGCTGCTGAACTTGGGGTGTGTTTCCAATAAGCCCCAATCATTTACCTTTTTTTTTTTATGTCTTTTCTACTTTATTATAATTTTTTCCCCCCTTTTTCCTTTTTTAATTTTCGTACTTAGTCTAGCTTCATTAAAGTTTTTTTATATCTTGAATTTTGAATTTTGAACTTTCCGATATCATAACTAGTTTTTGAAAGGGTTTGGTAATCAATTTTCGACCCAAAAAATAATTTCAGCCGGTTTTTTTTTCCCGTTGTTTCATTTCCCCGCCTTCCCCGAAAAAGCGTAAAAAATTTCCATAAAATTGATCCCAAGTATCGTGTTGATCTTAACATAATTTCTCATTTCCCCAATATCCCCGATTAACTCTTTAAATTCGATTTGCTTGTGGTCGAGGGCAACAGTCTTCCATCCTTATGCCTAATTTTTTCATTGGGGGTGTTTTAAAAAATCTGGGAATATAAAAAGGTGGGGTTTTTTATCACTTTTTAAATTTTATTGGGCTCCATAACGCGATAAAAAAGGTTATAAAAAAAAATTTTTCCTTTTATTATACGAGATGGGGCCCCTTTTTAAGAGGTAAAATTTTTAACCCCATTTGCTGAAATGATCGGTTAATACTAAAATGGGGGGTTACGTCTTATTCTCGAAAAGGATACGGGCTAACAAATCTAACGTCACTATCTCTTCGGATAATTCGATAAAATTGGATTTAACCGACCAGCTGGTAACGCGTTTTTATAGTTATTAACTTGGCACATATGGCATGTAGAGACTTATTGATCTAAATTTTCTCATTTTACGGGAAATAACAAACGTCCCAAATTTTTTATGATCCCTTTTTTAAAATCTCCCCGGGTGCCCAGCGTTTTTCTTGTCATGAAAATTCTCTCATTTTTTCCCTTTTCCAAAAAGTTTTTTGGAATGTATCCCGCATTTCACCTAATGGCGTTGCGTGTTTCCCTAAAATAACAAAACCTTCAATTAAAGCCCGGGAAAACTTGGGGCCAAAATTTTCACATATCGTTGCCTTAACCGAGGGTTTTCTTCCGGGTTTTCTAAATATCTTATATATGACCTAATTCTGGGTCATTTTTTTTTTCATTTATTAATTGTTCCCCCGAAGTAAGTCCAAATCTTTGATTATGGCACAATTAATTTTGTCAAATTATACTATTTTGGATTCCTTGGGAAAAAATGTCAGCCACTGCATTTTGAGTTCCCCTTTTATGTTCCCATTCTATATTGAATTCTGCCCCCCTTTTGGGGCCCCTCTAATCATCCTACTCGACAAATTTTTGCCATTTTGTTAGGCGGGGTTAATGCGGCGTGATCTGTTAATTTCCTTAATTGGTAATTTTTCCCAAATATGTTCTAAATTTGTTTTAAAGCCCATACCCCACTGCTTGGGTTTTTCTTTCGGTTACTGTGTAAAATTCCCCCTTTTGCGTTGTTCGGTGTACGTGACGCAAAAAACCCAAAACTGTTTTGTTGGTTTAAATTTCTGCTCCCCAAACCAATCAGGCTGGCATCTGTAAATAACTCGGGAAAGGCTCCTGAAAGTTTGGTAAATTTTTAAAAGGCGCTTTTGTTACCGCCTCCTTTACCTCCCCAAATCCTTTTTTTTGCTTCATTGGGCCGAAAAAATTTTTAAAATTTTTGTTTTAAAATTTAAAAATTGTCACAAATATCCGCCAAATTTTTTTAAAAATTTCCGGGCCCCGGGACATACCCAAAAAATTGGGGCACCTCTTTTGAGTTGGGGGGTTTTATCTCTTGTAAGCTCTAACCTTTGTCTCCCTCCGTTTTTAATTTTCCCTTTTTTACTAATTTTCCCAAATTTTCCCAAATTTATGCACCCAAATTTACATTTTTTTTTATTTAATGTTAATCCCCGCATCCCCAACAACGAAAAAACTTCCCCTTTAAAAGTTCCCCATGGGAGGGGAATGATGGGGCCTCCCAAAAATAACGTCGTCCATGAAACACTCACAAACCTCCCCATCCCCCGGTTTTGGGGGTTATGTCAAAATTCCCTTTTTAAAATTTGGGGTTCCCGTAAACCGAATGGCTCCCTTGAAAACATAAGGGGGCCCCTTTTTTCTACAAAAACGGTCTTAAACTATATCACTGGGGTTTTTCTGCCATTTGAAAAAGGGCCTTTCTTAGATCAAAGAGATGACATTATTGTTGTATATGGTAAAGTTCGTTTAATAAATCATCCCATTAACGGTAAAAAAGGGATCGCGGGTACTTTGTGATCGAATTTAATTTTTTTATAGTCCACCCGGAAATCTATATGCTTCGGATTATCCCGGGGGAAAATTATTTTTTTTTGCATAATACAACGGTGACGCGTATGGGGACTGAATTGGAACAATCGTTTCCTCTTGTAACATTTTTGTATGTGAAAATCTATTTTCTTGCTTGGGGCGATCCTTTCTTATAAGGCCTTGAAGCTACTGGTGGGTTATCTCCCGGGGTAATTTTGGTAAAACATGGTAAGGAAACCTTTGTTTTTTCCGAAAAAACCCTTTTTAAAAATACTAAACAAAAATTTTTTAGTTTTTTTTTTCTTTTCCCCAATTTTGTTTTGAAAAAATCTATCTCAACTTTTTTTTCTTTTTAAATTGGGTTTAAACCCCTTTTAAATTTTAGAATCTGGAATTTTCAACGATTTGCGTTAAAATCTAATACGATTCTTGACGCACTTTGAAAACTATACCTAGAATACCTGGGTATTCAAATCTTTCAACACATTAAATGACCAATTTCTTTCCCAATTTTGATCCTAATTTTCAATTCTACAAAAACCCCTGTTTTGGCATTTCCCCCCTGTGCTGTTATTACCTGGGCCCCGCGATTTTTTTAAATTTTCTTATAAAAAAAATATTTTCTATATACTTCTTCCCATTTTAAATGATTTATTTCTCCGGGGTCCCTTTGCGCTTTCAAAAATGTGTTATTTAATAATATGGAACGTGTGGAAATTCTACGGGTGATATACATATCGGAGAAAGTCTAATTTTCTCTCTTGTTTGACACCCCCTTTGGGGGTTTATCATTAACCTTTACAAATTTTGTCCCCTTTTCGTCCTATGCCCCGATTGAAAATGAACCCTTATTTCTACGGTCCCTCTATTAAAATTATTTTCCCAATTTCCGGGAAAAAGGTAACCCCATTGTTGAATCTCCAATCATTATTATGAAACCTTTTTTCCTCTCGAACCCTCTATTACTTTTTACGGCTATTCTCGTAAAACTCATTTCTGTTATTTGGTTCGCCTTATTTCCAAAAATTTCCCCCAGGGTTTTTACCATTGGGTTCAAAAATTAAAGGGATCCATGCGCATTTTGACCTCGTCTTTCTTTTTATTATCGTTCCCAAACCCCCTTTGTAATTTGCAAGAATATCTCTCTTCGAATTTAGCCAAGACTTCTAAAAGTTGTATCGTGTTTTTTGGTTCTGACTTCCATGGGCCTGTATCTGTGGTTCGAGTCGAACTAAAAAATGATCCCCTAAAGTCTTTGGGACATTCTAATTCTAAACTTCCTTATTTTTAGTAATCCTTCACAAAATCCCGTAGCATCCTGATTTCTTCCCCGCTGGGATGCCCAAAAAATCCGACTGTAGTTCTTTTTTTATTTTTTGGGGGAAAAGCCTTCGCTAATTCAGCTTTGAGCTGCCCCAAAAATCCGTGGCTGTATTTTTTCACTAACAACGAACCAAATATCGAATACCAATCTTGAGCCCTTCCCCGGGGTGACTTTTCAAAATAAGCACATGACAGATTACTTGGGTTTAAAAAAAAATGGATGTTTTTTATCTATACACTCTATAAACTCTGCAATGTTCTCCGACCTGAAAAAAATTTCAAAGGTTGGGGGCCCTCCCTTTCCCCCTACATTACCTAACCCGAATTTTTAAGTTCGGGGGCGCCATTTTTTTTTTTAGCCATCCTGTGAGGAACCATGTTTCCCGGGTTCCCGTAAACTAGAGGGTGTGGGATTATCAAAATGATGAGACATAAATAGTTCCAAAAAATAACTTTTAAAAGTATAACTTGTTTTTTACTTAAATTCTAATTTGAACTTTTGGTTAAAAGTGAGAGTCAATGCCCAAATTAAACCACGTATTCAAAATCCCGATCACCCAACTAAAATCCATCCAATTTTCATTAATAAAACCCCATTCAAAACAATTACTTATATCTTTTTACCTTTTTCCCGTTCTCCTTTTTTTTACCAGAAAAATGGTATCTATAAACTTTTATAAACGAAGGTTCCAACTTCTTTATCTTGGCTTCTATTCTTTCCAAAACTATCGGACTGTTAACTTTTGATCTGCAAGATTTCACACTAAGCTTTGTCACGCTATCGATCAGAATGCTTCCACAATACTATCTCTGAGCCTGCCGCGCTATATCTAGGCTTGCCACGCTATCTCTAGGCTTTCCACGCTATCTTTTTATAGTATATCTCATTTACATATTATGATCGTTTATCTTCTTGGTATTGGGTTGGAAAAGTTTTGCCATTAATCGTGGCCGTCAAAGAACATAGGAGTTATGTTAACAGAAAGACGCGAGAGACGTCACAACACGACTCCATTGATCAGTTGTCCAGTTTTTGTGCTCTCGGGCCCACTGTAAACGGTGGCTTCGGTGGCCGACTTTCAACGGGAGGCAGCGTTCAGAACGGCGGGCAAATAGGCCCCCTTTGTGAAGGTGTCTGGCCACAGTAAACCGCGACACTTGTCGACCCGTTGTTGTACAGAGTTTCTGAGCAATGATGCTTGCTGACTGCTGTTGACCTCTTTTCGCCTGTAGGATGATATATCGGTCATTCAGTGCAGTTTTGGTCCTCGGGTGGCCACCACCAACCTTTCTAACAGATGTTCCTGTGGTTTGGAACGCTTTTCAAGCGCGCGAAACGACACTTTTGTTGATTCCAAACTCTGCAGCTACACTGGTGACAGTACGCCCCTCCTCCAGCTTTCCGATCATTCTTCCACGTGTGAAGTCATCCAGATGATTTTTTCTAGCCATATTTCACGAACTGACTCACTGGCACTTGCAGCGAATATGTTGAGTTGCGTCTCCATCCATCATTTTATTCTACTGTTGAGCAGCGCACGCCGACGTCACGCGTTTTGCGTACGCTCACATTGCTTCTGACGTTTTGTTCCTGATATTTGCATACGCATAACGTTTCTACTGACTTACGTGTTCACCAGACCTCCTTTTCTGCAATTTCATGGCTATCTGCTAAATTTTTACATTGTTGCTTAAGTTTTGCACACCAGTGTAATTGCCAATTCTACGAGGCTTAAAATTAGTTCATTCAAAACCCTTTATAATATGAGTATTCATTTCAATAAATCATTTTACATTTTTGTATACATTGTCATGCACTTGGTTTTACTCTCCTTACAATTAAGCTATTATATCAAGAATAATATATTATCATTTTTTAAAAAAATAATCTCGTGTTATGAGAGGGTACTTCAGCCAGTATAAGAACAAGTTTAATAATTATCAGTAACTTCCATGGGCTTGTCTTGCAGAGCAAAGTTTTTCAAAGGAAGGCTAAAAATTAGAAATTGACACTCAGAGTTAGTTTTTTGATATTTAGCTCAGATCTATATTTTGTCTTCAAAGTAGCCACCGCAGAAAATCCGGGATTCACAAATGTATGATGTTAAAAATGGTAATAGTATACGAAATGCTTTTGTTTTCAGTGTAGAAAATTCAGCATCCACCTCTATCCAGAATTCAAAGAGTGATTTATTACAAAATGGCCCTTTAATTTCGTCATTGGATGTGAATATGAAGATCTCTTTTTCGGCAGTTGAGAACCCTTCTGAAGTATTTTGAAATGGATCCCTAACCCATTCGTAACTTACTATCAATTTGCCCTCGTCTGTGTACTTGTTGATGCTTTATTATAGTCGAATGCACGCTGCGATTTAAAAATATATCTATAATTTTGTTTTAATCCACTGCCGTAAATACTTAATACCGTGAATTACAATTAACGCGTGCATTATGAAATGTACATTCAAGAGAGATTCGGTAGCTAATCGATTCAGCCAAGATTGACTAGAATTGTACGATGTACAGCATTTTTACATGTTTTGTGCAGACGTCTGTTAGGTTGCCTAGACTCACATATACGTTCGCGAGAATGTCAGATGTAATAGATATGATAAAGAGCAACATAGATTAGGCTATTTTTTATAATGACATTTGTACTTTTAGAAATGGATCTTGAAGGAAATAAATCTTTAATTAAATATTATTTCTCAATCTGTTTCAATTTAAAATTAGAAGAAAAATAACATAATTAACCTAATATTTAAAAAGTAATTTATTTAAAAATATATATTACTTAAAAGTAACATATATAAAAAATTTAATACTTTTTACTACTTTAATTTAATACTTTTACCTATACTTTTAAGTTTTTTAGAAATTGACCCTCTGAATTCTTTTTCTATATTTAGCTGATATCTATATTTTTGTCTTCTAAGCAGCCACCGCATTTTGCAATATGTTAAATTTTAAAAAAATTAGGAAAGGAAAAATAACATAATATTCCCTATTACTTAATTTTTTGCTTAAAAATAACATATACAAAATTTAATACTTATGTTATTAATTTGTACGGTTTATAATTAAGATCGTTTATTGTAGCTTTAGCGTCAAAAGTGCATTATTATTGCATTCAGTAATTTATTAATGTAAAAAGGGGGCGCGATAAAAGATTTGATTGAAAGGGGGTCGCCAGTATTGAAAGTTTGAGAAGCACTGCCGTATGCAGTAACAATAGATCGAAATATTCATTAATTATTTCACAATTAAGCAAGAACACTCAGCACACTAGGAATGTATAATGCTAAACTTTTGATATACTTAAGCCATTTTTTATTTTCGTTTTTACAGTTTTTTTTTTTTTTTGTCTATTTTACTATGGTTTATTAATAAAGCTCTCATAATTTGGTTACAACTAATAGTTTCATTTTATTAACTAGGTACATTTTATGTGTTCTTCTATCACAATTTTTTTATAAATATAGTTAACACTTAGAAAGTCCTATTAGGGGTCCGAGGGATTTAAATTATGAATTTATTGGCCCATGAGGTCAAACATTTGGCAATCGCTGATTTAGAGTATTGAAATTTTGGATTTTCTAAATATACTATAGAATGTATAACAAACATATACACAAATAAAAATGATGAATAAAAAAACAAATTTAATAAAAAATTTCAAGTTAAATTTTCAGTCTCTTTTGATTAAATCGCTTTAGAGAGGAAATAAACCATAAGGATTCACTGCTAAAACAACGTGGTGAATTTTAGGTGTCTCTTGTTAGAATTTCTGTAAACGACAAAAGATCTAATGTACAAATTTAAATTTTAATTACAGATTTTGAAAAGAGATTGTGACTACAACTAAAATTTAAATATAAATTTGTAAGTAAGTTATATTATTTAACATCTTAAGAATCTTCGTTGACGTGGAAACATCGATTCATTTGAAAGCGTAAGAAAATATTGAAAAAGATACATCAAGGAAACCCAGCGAAACAACCAGCAAAAAACCTTCAACGTTGCTATGACATCATATATTGGCACGGTATTTAAAAATTTGATTTAAGTTGTTATAAAATTTCAGCAAACTTTTATTTTTAATTTTCATCTCTAGTGATCTCATATTATTTTTGTATCAATTAATTCTTCATGCATAAACTATTGAGAATGTTGGTATAGATTAATAACTCGAATGTTGTCATGCTTGAAGACTTAGGCTTGAGAACATATTTTTTTTAAACTTGCTATGAATTTATTGAAAGTTATGCAAATTATATTTTAAACTTTACAAGGTAACAGTATATACTAAGACATTGATTTAATAATAATGATAATATCTTCATCTTTCAAATATTAATATTTTTTTATAAGGACTTAATCATAAAAAACTATAAAAATCAATTTATATGCATACCTCATAAAAAAAGTTTAAACCTTTTATAGTAACATCTAGTATAATCTAAGAATAAATTCATTTAAACAGAGTAATATATATATATATATAAACACAGTCGTACCCGGAATTAACGAACCCCTATTTAACGAATTTCGCGATTTAATGAATTTTTCTCTTTCCCCTCCCCTTTATTTAACTAATGTTTAACCCTGAATTAACGAATTTTTTTTTTATTAATTTGTATTAGAAAAAGCTAGATTTCTTTTCAAATGGCACTTTTTTTTTTTTTGCAGAATAGAAAAGGAATTTTCTTGTAAGCACAAGAAATTTCAATGGAACAGGGTACAGACCATTATTAAACTTTTTATGTGCAGATGAGTCACGCGAATCTTGAGTATATAGGTCAGGAAATGTCTTTCTTATCTCATTCTAATCCACAACGCAGGAATATTTTAAAATTTTAAAGTATCCGATTACGTTCGGAACCATGATTTTAAAAACATGAAAAATGGAAAATTTTCATGTAAATTCCACAGATTAGAAAAATTTAAAAAATTGTTTTAAGGACAGTAATAAAATTATTTAAATACAATATTTGGGCAAAAAAAAATTTTAAAAAACCAAAATGTTCCCCTTTTTGGAAAAATTTTCGTTTAAAAAAAATTTTTTCCTGTATATAGCTCAGACCTCTGTACGGGGTAACTAATTTTTTTAAAAAATTCACTTTTTTTTCGGGTTGCCCCATTGAAATAATTATGGTTTTTTTTCAAAATTTCCCCCTTCTTTTTGAAAAAACATTGAAAACCCCTAATTTAACCAAAATTTTTTGAACCTCTGTACAGAGGTCTGAACTATATTAGCGAAATATTATTATAATAGAAGCATTTTCCAAAAAGGAAATTTTTTTTGAAAATGGGTCATTTTTGATTTTTTTAAAAATTTTTACAAATTTTTTTTTTGTAATATATCAAAAACATTTTATTTTTTCAATCAAGTGTACTAAATATTTAAATATTATCCATTTATACCTTTTGTAAAATCACGGTTTCCCGAACGTAGTGGATACCTTAAACATTAACGAAAAAACTCAATTAACGAAGAAATCGTAACCCTTAAATAAAATACAATATTAAAATAAAAATATTTTAATAATAATATATACAAATAGTTATAATTCTAAGTATAAAACGACAATATAATGTGAGAAATATTAGCCCAATTCTTGGAATCAAGAATGGGTTTAATCTTTTTGGGCCCCAAAACCTTCATTTAAAAATTTGTCTTTAGTACTGGGCTATATGGAAAAGTAGAGGTACCATAAATATCGTCGAATCTCTATATTACGAACCTCTATATTGCGAACTTTTTTATGTAGTAAACGTTTTCCTAGAACCAAGAACATTTCCCGATTTTCTTCGTAAAATAACCTCACAATAGCAAGTGCATTTTTTTTAAACGAATTTTTTTTCTTTTTGTTTTAAATTTTTTTTTTCTCCTATTTTTGGGAATTTTTGTGGACAATTCAAGATTTTTTTTTTTTGAAAATTTAATGGTATTCATAAAACTGACCTTTTTATCAGACACCTAACCCCCGCGGAATAAATTCGGGCCCGTTTCAAGAAAGGGGGGAACCTTGATTTACAAGCAGGTTTTCCCATTCTGTGAAAGTTCTTTCCTTTTATGTTTTATTTTTGTTTTATTTCCTTTTCTTATCAATTCTATATTTCAAAAAAAACTCTTACGATTTCTGAATTTTTTTTAATTCAAAATGCTGATTTTTTTAGTTTAAAAAAGTTTAAAAAAATGCTTTAAATTTTTAAAAATAACAACGCAGGGAATTGTTAACTCTTTTCAGTTTCAAAACATCTTCGATACCCCCTTTTCCCCCTTTTGGGGTTGTCTTGTACCCCGTGCCAAACCACTCCCCATTTTTTTGTTGTTGATCAGGCAAACTGGAAACTTCGTTTCTTGTACTAAAAATTAAAAACGTAAAGGTTTGAGCATAAAAAAAAATTTAATTCTTCAGGGGTGGATAAAAATTTTGCAAACTTTCATTGCGTTTTTTTTTTCTTCCCTTTCTCCTTTTTTTTTTTTGATCAAGATATAAAATAAATATATATTAGTTTACAAAAAGGTGTGAATAATTGCTATTTTTCAATTCCTACTATTAGCTCACATTCTCTATATACTTATTTATTTATTTATCTTGGTGGAATTTTCAATCTTAATGGTGGAACAATCATTAATGGGAAAAATTAAAAAAACCCCCATTGGCTAAAAACTATATACATGATTATTTTGGATGGGTATAAAAAATTTTAATTTAATTAATAAAAAAGAATTGATTAAAATTAATTATTTAAAAAAATTTCAAAACGCCACGTTGGGATCATTTTTTGGGGGCATAATGACCCCTTTTGGCGACTTGCGTCAAACGAAAAGTTTTTCTTCTCACGTTTTAAAGCATTCAGTTGAACTGAAATTTTTTATACCGGGTTGTTTTTGATGACTACGATCGTAAATTAAAGGGGGAAATTTAAACACCACTTAATGTTGTGATTCTTCCTATGTATATACATTTAAAATTTAAGTACTATTTAATAAAAAATAACTAAAATAAAATTTTTGTCGTTGATCTAAGTAGGAATTGATTTAATTTTTTTTTTATTACTTGTTTATTGTTGTTTTAAAAATTTTAAAAATTTTTTTATTGGGAAATAAAGAAAATTAAAAGATAATCTCTATATAATAAATTTTCCATATAACGGCCTTTTTTTCGGAATTCAGCGACTTCGTTATATAGAGGTCTGACAGTATGTCATTATTGGACGATAAAATACACTAATGCTATTATTAAGTAAATTAAAACAGGAAAAATTAATAAAAACTACTTATTTAACATAGACGTTAAAATAAAATTTGTGAAGTATTGTTAAAATGAATTAATGTAACACCACAACAGATTGGCATGTTAACATTTGCCGCATAAACAAAACCACATAAAAGTAAATTAGTAAGTAACAAGGTCAAATATAAGAAACTTAAATACTTAAACATATACTTAAAATATTTTGCAAGAATTTTTTTTGGAGTGAAGAGGATCCCCAATTATACATAGCAATTTTAATTAATACATTTAATTTTACTTTTGTACCCCATCTTGTGACTGCATACAGAAATTTGAATAAATTTTAATTTAAAAAAAAAATATTTAAAAAAAAATTAAATCAATTCCCCCTTTTGATCAACAAAAAAAAAAAATTTTTTTAGCTACTTTTTATTTAAAAGGTTACGTTAATATATAAATAAAAAATATACTAGGACAAAACCAAAAATTAAGTGGTTTAATTTTTTTTTTTGATATCATTAAATATCGTATTGTTATCAAAAATCGTTATCAAGTTATACAAGTCCCAAAAAGGGGGCTAAGTCCCAAAAAAGCCAATGGCTTATTTTAATTTTTAAAAAAATTCGTTTTATAATAAATTTTTAAAAAATTTTAATTAATTTGGGATTGTCATCCCAAAAAAAATTTTTTTTAATTTTACTCAACTGAGAGCTTTAAAAAGTATTTTTTAACGATTGAAAATTTCCCAAAAAAATACAAAAATGTATAGAGAATGTGAGCTAATAGTAGGAATTGAAAAATAACATTATAGATGAGTGACAATGATTAACATTATAGAAGGAAAAAAATTAGAACCTAATCCAAATATTATTAAAATGTGTCATTAAACAATCCACATCGGAAATATAACTGTATAGAAATTTAATAGGGTACTCATGTTCAATACATTAACTAATAAATTTATTAGTGATATTATATTTATCACTAACACTACTATTCCGTTACGATTTAATATAATTAAAAATAATATTTATATATATATAAGAAATTGATATGTTCCAGAATTCCGATATATGTTTACAAAGGGTGATTCTCTACTAAAACGACAGAGCATTTACATTTTACATGCAGAGGATGTAAAATGTACAGAGCACTTCGGAATCGCATAGGAATGCAGAGCCGCAAATGCCGCAGTTGCGAGCTATGGTATAAAGAAGAAAAGAAAAAGAACAGAAACAGAAACACATTAATGGGACAGAAAATACTTTATTGATAGGTTGTACTACAACGGGTGTACAAAATTACGACCAGAAGGCGTCTGGAAGACATGACAGTGGTTTGCATGGAATTCCTTACATTCTGGAAGATTCCTGAAAGTCAAGTATCCTTATGACACACCCAACTCTTTATGTGACTTTAGAAGAAGTCCATGTACTATAGGTTCAGTGATCTGACAGGCCAATGGACCGGGTCACTACGAATTATCCACCAGCGTTGTCGGTGGACGTGAATTCTGTAATATGGAAGAACTTCGTCATGCTAGTACATGACGAGACGCAACAACGAAATAACATGAACTGCATCAAGGAGTTCATGCAGGACTTACCCTATAATCAGATCAGATAAGTTCTACCCCCTAAAACCAATGGGGAATGTAAATAATTCCATGTAGCGACACTATCATGCCTATTACACTACTTCTGGTCGTAATTTCGAACACCTGTTCTAGTACTGTGACGGCTCTATTCACGTTCTTCCGATTAACAAGTTCTCTTGGGAAATCTTTGGTCCTTTAAAACTATTTTATTTGCAACGAACCCTCTGAAGAAGAGAACGTGATTATGCAAATTAGGTCTACTATATATAATCTAAGCTTTCAAGCTAAAGACAGAAAGTGGGAGAGATAGAATAGATTACTAGTGAATCAGTTATTAATCAAATTGATACTGTAACGCAGATATTTAATAATTGTAATTATTAAAGTGACGATTGGTCACTAGAGATTAGAGATTAGATAACTAGAAAAGTAACATGTTCGAACCTGAAGTAAGTGTACTGGTACTTAAAGTCTTGTAAATGACTGTTGGGTGAGCAGTTACTGAAAAACATAACTTTTATTTACACAACATAATTATCTAAATTGAACCAAAAACATTGACGCCGTTAGTCGACCGAGCTAGTTGGAAGTGATTAACAGGTTTCGAGCGAACGCATTTATATCCATTGGCACAGGGTTTCTAAGCATAAGGTTTCTATATGTTATTTCTTCTAGGCACCTCATTTTACTACGTATTGTAGCTTCAATTAAGTGCATCTCTTAATTCAGACTGCTTGAACTTGAGTTGTTGATGGTGTGACAAATAAATTGAGTAATTTTGGACATTGCTAGTCTTCCTTCATTTCCTCCCGCATCTCAAGGAGTGGATGAGAGAACCATACAATGCAAACTTTCAACAAAATATTTTCTGGTTCATAAATGTGTTGCTGTTTATGTTCTTTTTCTCTGCTTCTTTGAACCATAGCTCACAAGTACGCCATTTGCGAACCTGCATTCCTATGTGATTCCGAGTCGTCTATGTATCCTTTACGTACCCTGCAAGTTTGTCAGTCCTGGTAACTTCCAATCATCCCTACATATGGTGGCTGCAAACTTTCAATATTAGTGACCCAATATTAAATCATAACTTTCATTGCACCCCCCCGTCATACAATGATAATGTATCGAATTCAATAATACTATAGTTTGACACTAAAGCTACAATACAACTTTTGCTTATTAAGTGCCATTGGCGTATATAAACGTCTCGCTCCGCCAAATTAATTTTCTGGACGTACTCTGCGATCTCTGTCCAAACAGGATATTTTCTGTGCGCTACTGTTTATAAATTATTCCGAAGGCTTTGGAATGCAATAAAGGACGGACAGTGTTTGCAGGAAAGGATTTACTTATTTCAGAGGATTTGCTTATTTGTATCACTTTTCTCCACACTTTTACCCGAAAAATATCACATATGAGCATCTACTTGAAACGGTGACATTGTGGGGGCGAATCACGTAACTTTTATTCGGCAATTAAAGTGATTAATTATAAATCGTACATTATGAATAAGTTTTAATACAAACCTAAGATTGGCTGGTAATTATCAAGAACGATTTCTTGACTTGAGTATTGTTATATTAGTATCTGGTATTGACTAATACATTTTATGGGTGTATTGTCAGTGTAAATGTATTCCTGGCATATTATGTCGAATGCATTTTGTTTGTTGCCTGATATGATAATTTTTTTAAACTAATCTTTTGTTTTCGACTTTTTAATATACTGGCTCCCTCGTGAATTTATCACGCCCTAGAGGGCGCGCCCCTAGTTTGAAAACGCTGCTGTGTACATGCATACATACATGGATACGTAACGCCATACTAACACGTAAACACACATATACAATCGAACCTCTATATTGCGAATACTATATAGTGAACTTTTCCTGGAATCATAGAAATTTAAGACATATAACTAAATAAAATATAACGGCAACCAAGTGCATTTCCTATATAACGAAATTTTTTTCTCGTGATTAAATATTTTTCACCCTATTTTTAAAGCATTTCTGGGCAATTTCAAATTTATTCTCTCCTTAACATTTTTTATAACAATTGGTTTGTGATACTTAGACGCTGGTTTTATTGTCTAACTCGCCGAGAACAACATTTCTAGATATACTTCGTCCAAGAAGTTACTGACACTTTAACCCCATTGCCCATTTCATTAGAAACATCTTTCTAGAATATCCTCTTTCACCCTCAATTGGAGTTGCCCCGTGTTCTAATTATAAATAATGTGTCGTATAATATCAGTTGTAGCTGTCCATAAAATGTCCTTAAAATTCATTAATTTTAGTATAAAATTATTTTAATCTTGTGAAAATACAGTAAATTATTCAGCATTTTTTTCTTGGTTTCGTTTTACTTTTGATTTTCATTCTTTCTTTTTGTTGGGATAAACTACATAAAAATAAGCTTATATATATTTGTGAAAAAATATTGTGAATAATTATTTTTTTTTTAATATATAGTGTTTATAATTTCATTGTTTTATGGTTTATATACAGTATATCAAAATGAACCTCATAGCTATGGAAAATTTCATATAATGAACTTTTTTCCGGGATTTAGCGACTTCGTTATATAGAGGTCCGACTGTTACACAATTATAGATAATTTGTTATTATTGATTTTATATACTGTAATAATTTTGAAGTATTCTATAAAAAGTATATAGTAATATAAAATGTACGTAAGATAACCACATACCATCTTAAAATTATTAAATTTTATCGTACAGTTGAATTGAACAAGAAGAAATTACTTCTTTGTAATACTGTAAAATTAGACTAAATAGACTGAATTTGGTAATTAATTCATAAAATTACATTTATATTGATAGTAGTGATTGTGAAATAAATTTCTGAACATTTTTATGAAAAGTTAATCTAAAAGTGATTATTATTATATAACTTGATCTAGACTTAAACATTTTTTTGATAAAACTTTTACATAATGTTCTACGACAATTGCAAACTATAATTATTAATGTGCCTGAAATATATAAGCTTCCTTTACTTATTCACTAAAATAATCAATGATGTAAAGATTTGTCCATTCTTTTGTAAAAGATACGATTTTCTTGTTTGAAACTCAGCAAAAATTTGATTATGTGAATATGCAGTAGCTGAATAAAATTCACTTTTTCAAGAACCGATAACAAACTGTTTAAATTTTTACAACTGAAATTGATTGAAAAAATTTAATAAAGTAGAAAGTACGGTTTTTTTTCCTTCTTCTTTTTATTTGATTTAATTTTTCCTTTTCCGTATTTATAGTGATTACATTTCCCTTTCAGCTCTGAAAATTAATTTAAAAGCATAGAATTGGAAACATTTTAACATTTTCTTTTCAATTTAATGAAATTATAAAACATGGATAGTAACAAGTGATTTTTCTTCAAGAAAAATTTCTCAGGGGTAAATGTTGAAATAGGAAACTGTTTTCGATTAGTTTTGTGTTATATATTTTTTAAAAAAATTTTAGAATTTATCAAATTATCTTTTTCCCTTTTTAAAAATTTTAAATTTAAAAAATATTTTATATTCCAGAAATTTTAAAAACGCGTAAAAAACCCGGGAATTGAAATGTATTAAAATAAATTTTTGTTTTATGCATCAATATTTTATTAAATATTGTAGTGAGTTGTAAGCAATTAGACACATTTCATTTTGTAATTATTATTGTATAAAAATAAGAAGAAATTTTTTGAAACTATTCTTGATATTACAGGAATTAAAAAAAAGAGTAAATAGGTAAAGTAAATTGACAAATTTAATACACCGTATTTACTAGAATCTAATCAGCACTATTTTTCTAGAGTTAATACTATACTGAAAATCGGGTGTGACTTAGAATCGAAAGCAAAACATATGTTGGACGGAGAAAGTAGGATACCAGAGAATTAAGAAGTATAACGAACACACACCATACTTCGTATTTTAATTTCAAGAAAATTCTCGGAATCAGCATTTAAGAGGACATTATGTTTGCATTGTGTTGGAGTGTGAGCACTTAGTTCTTCCGAGCGAGAGTGTGATTGTTTCTTTTAATGGTACAAGATCTAATTTTGTCTAAGCTGCTCCAAACGCTTGTTTAAACATTAATAGTATAAAGTCGCTAAAAAAGTTTATAAAATGAGTTGCAGTAATAAAATGTAAAATCTTAAAATATGTTTAAAAAACCAGTTTTAAAAATAAAAGTAAAAAATTTTAGTGGGGATTTCCCCCACCAAGTCTGATAAGTATAATTGAAAAAGTCACTTTCAGCATCCAGTCTGGGTTAACCAACGTCTTGTATGTGCTTTCAACTCTTCTTTATTGACGTCATACACAAACATGTCTTCATCTGACGTGTCCTGTATAGGTGTTCTTTTCTTGGTTTATGCGGTGTCATCTATCTCTGTTTTTGGTTTAACAGTTGATTGTCATTGGTTAGTACGTTTTTTCCTGCGAGTTTTTGAAAATTGTTTTGAAGCTTGGGATGAAGAGGATGTGATTGTAGAAGAGATATGCTACTGGATGTGGAGATTGTAGTTTCTAGGACAGAGGGATGTGTTTCAGTTGATAAGGCTGTAAACGTTGAGCTTGTGGAGGGAAAGAGTGCTTGATTGGATGAGGATGATACATAGACTGTTGGATGCGGAGGGAGTAGTAATAAGTAAAGGAATAGGTGGCAGAGATTCTGATGACGTCGTAACTGCAACAGAAGCTGTGGATAGTAAGAGGTGTGCCCGAGTTGAAGTAGATGATTTGGTTTAACTAAAGAAATTTTGGAAGGCATTGTGTTGGTTTGGGAACGGATATTAAATGTTGTAGTATTTTCAAAGGCGGGTATACTATTTTTGTAATGAATTCATCTGTTTGGGTTGTTGTGGTTGCAGTTAATGATTTGGCAGCCTGGGTGTATGTTTGGGATATTTGTTGGACTATTAATTTTCAGGCTTCTGGATAAGAGATATTTTTATTTCCTGAATTTGCTTTTCTCATTTAAATTTTGAACATAGTTTGGAAACAGGTGGATGGGGTTGTGAACAATTAAAACATTTAGGCTCTAGACGGCAGTCAATGGAGTAATGTCCACATCTAGAGCAAGTCAGTTGTCCACGAAAGGATGTTGGTGAATGTCCGAACCTCTGGCACTTAAAATATCGCAGAGGTTTCGTTTTGTATGGGCGTATTTTACAGTGAAGGTAGCCGGCTTTTATAATTGAAAAAAATGCTGTTAAAATTTAAAATATATGCTTGGCCGGAATTATTATTGCATCTTTTTTTATCGTTATTCTTCAGACCTTAACTACACCCTGATCAGAGAATCCATCAAGGGTTTCTACTTCAGGAGAGGTCAACAGATCATATTCAGAAATAGCACCGTGGCAGGAATTGGGAGTTATATGTGGGCTTATTGTTACAGGTGAATTCGGAAACACGTTTTTGGGAGAAAGAAATACTTGGTTTGTATAGCAGACAGTGTTTTAATTAGCAGACCTCGGCTTTAATAGATTTAGGTTCACCACCTTTCCTACGAGAGCTTTTTGTATAAGAATGACCAGAAATCAGATCAATACTAAGGTTGGGTAAAACAAGGCCTTTAACCGGGCACAGCTGTATTGGATCCATATGCGCTTCGTCTTGGCATGCCTCCACGGAGTCCAACAAGGGAGGCAGTGTGCCGGTCATCTGACAAAAACTAGGTATGGCGCTTACATGGAGTAAGCCCAGAATATAGAGCTACAGCATCAAGGCGAGGAAATCCCACGGGCAAACCTGACACCCCTTATCTGCAGCCAAACCCCCTACAGCAATGGGGACACCGAAGAGAGGTATCACCAGCCGATTGACAGCTCACTCATCCCTCTCGTCTACATCGAAGCGTGAGCCAAAGGGTACTCAAAGGTATCCCCTGGACACCATTTTTCTCCTTAAGGGGCTCCTCACACGGCAAACATGTGGGTTGGCAAACGTGAGGTGTTATTCAATATACTATATTTATTTAGAAGTAAAAAGTGAAAGTGATTTGGTATCGAGTGGAGCTTCTGTGAGTGGCTGATCGGCTATTTTTGCATTTAAGTTTAGGTGAGAAAAGTCAATCATTGAGTAGTAGATGGAGACAATTTAAGAATAAAATTAAAAGTTAAATAATATTTATAAAAGAGAACATATTTAGGAATTAAAGAAAGGCAAGATCAATTAGGATTTATCTGGGTCAGTAGAAATTAACTTAACTCAGTTGCGCGACAGCCCGTAAGGGCTAAGGCCTACTGTGCCCAACTCAGGTACACGCAACCTTGTTCCCTGAGGTGCATGAACAGGTGTTCCGATCAGGTGGTCAGCCTGACGGGGCCCCCGGGTGTTTTCGAAAGAAAGCGGTACTCTTTTTTATCGCCCCACGGGGCGATGAAAGATTGAGTCAACCTTGCCCAGCCCAGGGTTTGAAGATCGGACCTGTGTTGTGGAAGCGCGATGCACTAACCATTCAGCCACCGGCCTTCCGTAGAAATTGACATCTGGAGTATATTTCTCGATGTTGGTGATCGATTTATTATCAGAGGTGTCAATTTTATTAAAGAAGTTGATAGCATTTGTTCTGGTCGTTTGTCTAATAGTGGGTATTTTACTCGCACCTCTGAGGTCTTGGAGTGCATCTTGTAAAACACTTATTGTTTTCAAAATGACCCACGCATGTTCCGAAGGGAGAGTTAGATCAGCGTGATCCACCGACAATAAGAGAAGAGAAGTAATCAGAGCCCGCGTACATGCTCTACTGAAGAGAGATCTAGCAATCGTGCAGGTCAGAGAAATCTTGAAGAAGAATTTGTGTGTGATTGGGCAGTATTCTGCAATCGGTGAAAAAAGGGGAAGCACCATAAGGGTTAGAATCTTGTCGATGTACCGCCATGCTGAAAGGATATCATGTATGATAACCAAAATAATATAATAAAAAAATAAGACAATTAAAAATCTTTGAAGTATTAAGAAAAGTATTGTTGTGAAGTAAAATATTTGCAAGCAGACTATTTAAATAAAATAGAAAAATATTACGGAATAAAAGCGCTTGATGTAAAAAAATTTTTTTTAATTTTTTTTTTTTTGAAATCTTGTTTTTAATTGAATATATATCACCCTTAAACCCTTTGAATTGGTAAAACACTGCTAAAAGTAAAATCATTCAAAATGTTAAGCAACATAGAAATTACTTAGTCATATTCCCAAATTCTGAATATTTTGTATCCAAATCACGTCTTAAAAAATGCCCTTGTCTTAGATGAGTTCATTATTTCATATTTTGGAAGAAATTTACTGGAAATATGTAACATAAAACATCAGTGCACATTTTAAAATAAAATAAAGAATTAATTCGAGGGAAAAAAGTATTTACTTGTCAGTCTTTATCACATAGCTTGTCAGACTTTATCAAAAAAAACTTTCTCATAAATAACAATTCAATCACAGAATAAAACAAGCTAACATCGTTTTATTTCTGCTTAGAACGAAATCATCGATTAATTTAATTTTTGACGAAATCTTTGCATTTCCGAATGAAGACACGATCATTTCCTTTGTCAGGTCACTTATTTAGTAAACATCTTTTTCACGAAACAATTTTCTTTTATTTAAGAATAGTTTTCCTCGAAGCTCATCAAATATTTCTTGTGTGATTATTGTATTTCCTTTGTTACAATTATTTTCAAATAAGTTACGAAATTAGGTAAAGTTTTACATATTTTGGGATTGAATTTAAAAAAATTGTATCAGCAGTGAATGATTTTACAGAGAATGAGTGATACCAAGGTAGCATTGGTGAATTTTCTAATTTGTAAATATGTTATATAAGTTCATGATCTGTTTTCTTAAACTCTACCTATCCATAGTTAGCTGTGCTCAATATCAAAGGTTCGAAGTGAATGTTTTTTCCTTGAGATAAAATTTCCTTGAGAGTCAAATTTCTTTCTTTTTCTCTTCCTCTCCTTTCTTTCTTTTTGAAGTTATACTTCTTTTTGGGGGGTTGAAAAAAGGATGAGGGGAAATTTTACAATCGCGCGCACACCATCACGGATGTGCGCAAAATTTACGGATGCGAAAAAAACCGCAGAAATATAAAAACGGGACAAATCATTCCCGCCTTCGAAATTCTCAGAAAAAAATTTTTCTTCACTTCCCTGAAGGGGGCCCCAGGTTTGAACCGGAACCCCGATCTGCAGCCGAATGTCTACCCCTGAGTTTTTTACACCCCCGTCAGTAACCTTTCTTTTTTTCCCTAAAACCCAAAACAAAATCGTCAGAAATATACAGAATGGGAAGATCATTCCGGCCTTCGACCCCCCCCCCATATTATTGGTTCTTTGTCCCCGTGCGGGGGTGTTTAAATTTATTTAAATCGTGATTATCTCAGGTTTGGCTGGTCCCATTGGCTGAAAGTTAGTACCGTTGAACTCTGCTCGTGACCGCCTTTCGTCCTTGGCCCAGCTTGCCCTGCTAAAGATTTTAATCTTGTTACGCCAAAGAAGTATTACTTCTTATGTGCGTACATAAGTACAAACACTTTTTTTTGTATTGTGAATTTTAAATTTTAAATTCATAAAAATAGAGTGACTGCATTATTTTTTCTCAATAATTAAGGACGTAAGAGGATTTTTAGTATTAGAACAGGGGTAGCCGACCCAAATGACCAAGTCACTTTGCAAAAGCATTATAATCCCGTGGGCCGCATATAATATATATATATATATATATATATATATATATATATATATATATATATATATATATATATCTTTGTATTAGACTTAGACCCATTATAAGCATTTATTGGAGTAAAAATTTTGAAACGGAATGAGCTGCTGTTATATCTTTCATTATTTTTCACGTATACAGATATAGATAACATATTAATTATAATGAAATGATAAAATAATGTTTAATTTATTTAAATTGTGAGAGATTTGTTTCTCAGTTCTTTCATTTAATCTTTGTACGTCGATCTCGCCGGGTATGTTTGCACATCGTAACTGATGTTACAGGTTTTCATTCAATAAGTTTGAGGACGATTTATGTTTGCTAAATTTCGCTTTCGAAAAAAAGTTACAGGAATCAAGCGTGGTGCTGCGGGGTATTAATACAATGCAATACTGCTCACTTCCAAGTGTCTATAAAAACAGAAGCAACGTGAGAAGAAAAAACATTTATGGGATCTATTTGTTACAAAATGCACCAAAAAAAAAAATATTGCACACAATAATTGCATTTTGTAAAGTTGTAAAGAATCTCGTTGGCCGCAAAATTATTCAAGGTGTAGTGCGAGTTCGGCCACATCTGTATTAGAATTTTCAAGGAAATTCAATATCTTTTTGAAGTTATACTTCTTTTGGGGCGTTAGAGAAATAGGATAAGGGTAAATTTTTACAATGCGCGCGCACCCCGTCACGGATGCGAAAATCCTTTGTATAGAAATATACAGAACTTGACAAATCACTCCCACCTTCGAAATTCTCAGAGAAATATTTCTCTTCACTTCCCTGAAGAAGGGGACACCCGGGTTTGAACCGGAGACCTCTCGATCTGCCGCCGAATGCTCTACCACTGAGCTATACACCCGCGTCAGCGAACCTTCTTTTTCGTTCCGTAGGAACGTATAGGAAAATGCTTTTTTCTAGAAATATACAGAACGGACAGATCATTGCTGCCTTCGAAATTCTCAAAAAAAAATTTCTTTTCACTTCCCTGAAAATGGGGGGCACGCGGGTTTGAACCGGGGATCTCCCGATCTGCACATTCGAAAGCTCTACCACTGAGCTATACACACCGTGTGAGAGATCCTTAGCTTTGCGTTCCGTAGGAACGGATACCAAAATGCTTTGTCTAGAAATATGCAGAACGGGACAGATCATTCCCGCCTTCGACCCTCCCCATATTATTTCCTATTGTCCCTGTGCGGGGTGTTTAAATTTATTTAAATCGTGATTATCTCAGGTTTGGCTGGTCCGATTGACTGAAGTTAGTATCGTTCAACTCTGCTCGTGACCGCCTTTCGACCTTAGCCCAGCTTTCCCTGTTTAAGATTTCTAGAAAAATTTTAATCTTGTTATGCCAAAGAAGTATAACTTCTTACGTGTGTACATAAGTACACGCACACACTTTTTTAAATTCCGAATCGTATTATTTAGAATAATCAAATGCATAGTCTTATGTAATAAAAAAATATATATATTCTCAAATTTTCATTTTGATATGCTTTGCATTTTGATAATACACGCTTTTTCAAAACATGCGCAATTTAAGTATTGATCTTTATCAGCATCCGAATATCAAATATTGACCTTCAAAACATAGAACTAGACAATTTAATTCGACACAAGTTAGATTTAGCAGTTTGTAGTTGATAGCCATTCCCGCGGTTTGTTTTATTTCAAATTTTTGTACGGTTTTAAGGTATGTAATGTATATATATATATATATATATATATGTGTGTGTGTGTGTTTGTATTTTTAGACACACCGTAAAATTCGGCCTATAACGCGTACTTTAAAAAAAAAAAAAGGTTATAAATTTACGGGTATGCCCCATTATGCAGCGAGTACAAAAAAAAGAGCTTTAAAAATAAAAGAATATGAGCAGAGAAAATAATTTGATTTCTCCATGACATGGAAATACAGTTTCTTTAAAAGAAATGACCTTCCTTATAAACTTAAAGAATTGTTGTTCTTGAAATATACTATTTTTTCTAAAGCTCAGAGAGTATATAATACCTCGAATTAATAACTTAAAAAAAAATAGCATTAGATATACATATTTCAGGTAATTTCATAGAAATATATATATATATATATATATATTATAATACGGTGAATATACTTAAAAACTGAAAACACTACCTTGAAGTATAGGTGCGCGTTATACAACGGATTTTGAGTTACATTTTTCGCGTTCTAATAGCTAAAAACAGGACTTCATATTATTTATATTCTCGAAATACATTATAATTATCTAAAAGCCGCGTTTTATCTAAAAAGTAAAACGTGCATTTACATTTATACGCAACACCAGCTTGTTTATTTCGCGATTACCAGGACATATTGGCATAACCAATCCTTTTTACATAACCTCCCATTTAGCCCAATATTTCTTTCTGCATATGCAAATAACTTTTATAAACATATGTTTTTACTTTAGAATTTTAAAGCATTCATGGTGGATCCAAAAAAAATGTGGATACAAAATAAATGGATTGAAATATGTGGATAAAATCAATATAGATTTTCTTTATATATTTATCAATACGAAAAATTCTGTTGCATGAAATCAAATCCTCCAAATCAGTAATGTAACTGCAGAAGAATATTCAGATCTTCCAAAACAACATTATTCAATATTCTTTGCTGCCAAAAGAAACCACATGGCTTCATATTTTCAATTTCATTTCTCAGCATTTCCTTGATCATCTTTTATATTCAGTGAATATGCTTCAAAGTATAAACAACAATCAGGTATGATGTCGAGGAACGTGCTGTTATGTTAAACACATGAAGAGAGAGAGAAGTTAAAGAGGAATATGACTAAATATTTCTTAAGATTTGATCATCCATCCGAGATCCATCTGTTGCTACGTAGCATCAATAAATAACAGGGTACTTTAAGAGTACTTTTACTCCTACGCAGAACATATCACATAAAACCCAATCTCTATATCTGAATACATTTTGCAAAAAACCCCAAACAGATTGATAAAATCTACACAAATAAGTTACCCCACAGGCTCCAAGAATTACATTCAAAAATATATATATAAATTTCACTTTCTCTATGCCATGGGAAACACCCACGAGGAGTCGGTTCGCATAAACCAATAATTCCCAAAGTGGTCTATATCGACCAGGAATGTATGGTGGCATGCAAGGGGTCTACGTCAATGAAAAATAAATTTAGGGGTTCATGAGGTGTAAATGGGGGTCTGCGATAGTCTCTGTCATTAAATCAGATCATGACTTCAATAAATGATCATTTCGCTTTAATTTTGCACTCACTTGCATCGGCGTTGTACGTACGTATGTAAAATTTCTTTTTATTCTGACCACTCTTTCTTGGAGTGCAATTTTTCATGGCAATGCGTGTGTGTGTAAATCAGAGAATACAGTAGAACGTCATAAATCCGAACGCTTATTAACCGGAGCGTCAAATATCCGGACCAGGTATAAATTTTTTTATGTGTGTGTGAAGGGATGAGTAACGATGAAACGGATAAAGACGAGGACAATAACAACGAAAGTAGCAAGAGTACATCAAATGCTGACGCGTTTTCTGCGTTAGAGACAGTTACGGAGTGGTACGAGCAACAATTAGAGCGCTGTCCTACTCAGCTACTAGGGCTGCGGTAGCCCAGTGGTTAAGGTATCGATCGTGACTGGTGTGTCATGAGTTCGAGCCCAGTACCACTAAAGACCCGCCGTGTAGGGTAGCGATGCACGTTAAATCTATCGAGAGCTGAAACGTCCTCCCGTTGGTGTGGTGTGGTAGTTAGGTGATGGAGTGCCAGCTCAGGAGTCTTCCACGTCACTTGACTATGGTTCAAAATTATGGCGTCGCCAAAAGCCCTCGTGTGGCTGAACAGTGTGACGTTAATATTCACTCACTCAACCTACTCAACTACTGCTCAAGAGAATCAGAGACCTTGCAGGGAAAAAAAGTGTACAATGGTACAGCGAAAAATAAGTGATTATTTTCCACAACAATGGTAAAATTGCGGCATTCTGCATCTATTTTGCTTTTTCTTCAAGCACGTTTCCCGCATGTGATGATTTTCAATATTCGTATAGTGTCCGGTTTCATATACTGCATGGATTGTATTTGGTTTTCGGTTATCCGAGCAATTGCGTGTCCGAATGGTGTTCGGTCTCAATTGATTCGAATAATCGACTTTCTACTGTACTTCGAAAAGGACCAGAATTATTAATATTACCTTCTTTTCTCTTCCCAATATAATATTAGTGTTAAACTTATTTAATGCGATAATTCTTTTTCGTACCTTTTTTTTTCTGCGTGAATAAAGAATCGTAAAAAAATTTGGTATAAATATTTTCCAAAACCAAGATAACATTATTCTATATATTCAGCTTGTTTTTTTATATGATTCTTAACAAAGAAACACGCATCTCGGTGAAAATAATAAAATTTATTTATGATTTGGTATTGTCTTCATCGATACCGCGAGAGACAGAACAGAAATCGGTCTATCGTATAATTCCGTACAAAATTAGAAATTACTGAATAAAGAAAAGCAGATTTTGACGTCACTGATTAGAAAATCAAATAATGACGTCATTATGAAATACAAAATATTTCTTACATGATATGAAAAAATAAATAAGGGAGGAAAAAAGACAAATTCCGAAGAGTATACTTTTAAACGGCTTACAGATTGTATTTATCAAGCAATTTTGTAAATGTTTACACTACCCCTTTTTCCCTTTGTTGTGATCATGTGCTTTTGTTTGGAAACAAGACTATTTTTAGACATTTAAGTTATTTTTAGATTTTAAGCGCTTATTAAAGGAATAGCTCTTAAGAGGACTTGACATCTCTGAATTTTTTTTTACTTGTGTTTCTAAAAAAATTATATTTCAGCATTTCAAATAATGTTTCTATTGAAGAAAATGAAACGAGATGAAATTTTGTGATTATTATTCATACAATTTTAAAGATTAAATTTAAAAAAGAAATTGGAACATTTTAAAATACTACTCCTTTTGTACTTATTATTTTTTCAACTGAAATATTTTTTATAATATTTATAAGAATGTCTTAAAAACTTTAAGGATAGATTTTATACAATAACTTAATTAGTTTTGGTAAAAAAAATAAAATGCTGATATGCATGCTAAAATTCAACAAAAAAGCCGAAATCAACAACATTTTAATTTTAAAAAAAGTATTTAGTTTACTACAAAATGGATCCCTAGTTTTGTTACATGCTTTATATATAACACACAGGAAAAGAAATGGAAGTAATTGGTAAATAAAGGGGAAAGAGAAGCATTTTGAATGCGGAAAACAAACTGAGGAAAACCATTTTAAATTTAATAATTCTAAAAAAATAATTTTTATAAGCTTAAATATAAACATAAAATACCACTTCGAAATATTATCTATATATTTCTCTTTAAAATAATAGCAGAATTTTCATATTATTTCAAAGCATACATTTTATAAATGATCCCTTTTTAGAGAGTATTAATTGCATGAGAAAACTCAAGGAAAATGTTAAAAAAATTTTTCAGTCATAACAGAAATTGTACAATTTTTGATTCACATAGTATTGAAATACTATATTTTTATGAAAATCTGAATTTTTATAAAGATTTGAAATTATACTATGCTTAATACAAAATGCCTTAATTAAAAAATTTCACGTGGACACATTTCAAAAGAAAGAAAAAATTACATTAATTGAATAATTAAGAAATAGCCTGCTTTATTTGTAACACCTCCTTTACTTAGCTTTTTTTAAGTTATTGTTTCTCTTTTTAAAATAGCTTTTTTTTAAATCAAAAAGCTGGGTTTTTTTCTTTGTTTTTATCTAAAAGTAAGGCATGTTCATCTTCCCTAATTTGCTTGTTTAGATTTTTCAACTGAAGTTTATTTCAACTTCTAATTTTCAGATATACAAAAGTGATATATTAATCGATAGATAATAATGCAAAGAATATAACAATAACCATACAAAAAACGATCTAAAGGTCATTTTTAGGGTGCCAAGCTCCCCGAAACATTTTGTTTTACCATTTGCTTTCCTTTATTTTTTTAAAAGTATAAAGTATGTGAAGGACATGTCACTAATACGTGGTATTTTTTGGAAAGTACAGTTATACATTTGGTATATTCAAAAGTTTTAAGAAGAAATAAAATTGATTTTTATAATCAACTTTATTTTATAACCAATATTTTTAAGAAACATCTAATTTCAGAAAGTTTTAAATCGATTTTTTTTAAATTTAAACATTTTTATTGAAATTATTCTTCTCTTATATTTTGTGCTATTTTTGAATAGAAGGTACTAAATTGATATAGGTGTGCCACGCGCCAAGTTTTTGTTTATGTTCGCCAAGATGGGCGATAACATTACAATATGGTTAATTTGATATTGCTATCATTCGGTGATGTGATTGCCAAGAAGAGGAAATTTATTATTTTAATAACTTTCATTGTGGTTTATTTTTCCTCGTGATTACCATTGTATAGCCACGTGAAGCTCATGTAAACGTGCTGAAAAAAAATATTGGTAGAAAACTAGCTTTTCCCTTAACCAATTCACCAGTAACATGAGGGTTTGCATGTAAACGGAGCCTTTTTGAGCAGCGCTTCTCAAACTCCTCCTAAGAGAGCCTGATAACCCAAAGATGGGTTGCGAGCAATTGAAAAGTCAAAAACAAAAGGTTATTTTAAAAAATTATTAATCTATTGAAAATAAACAAACAAAATACATTCTGATATAATAAAAAACAAAACAAAAAACAAACAAATATTTACACTGATATAATGCCCTTCTAAATGTATCGGTACTACACAATGCATCTTATAATTAATTTAACAATACTAAGTTAAGAACAAGTTTAATAATTACTAGTAACTCCATGGACTGTCATATATATATGCAAAAATTAATATTTATCAAGTAATTTGTACGATTTATAATTAATCACTTAACTGCCGATTAAAAGTTACACGATTCACTCCCCAATACCACCATTTTGCACGTATGCAAGCGTATGTGGTGTATTGAGGGGAGGGATAAATAAGAAAATCCTTCGCACACACTGTCAAAAACATTGCATTGCATTCCAAAGCCTTCGGAATAACTGTATGGATAGCAGTGAACAGAAAATATCGTATTTCGGAAAGACGTATATATACGTCTGGGGCAATTTACACACTGGCTGAGCGAGACGTTTATTTACATCTGCGGCACTTAAGAAGTAAAAGTCGGTTTGTAGCTTTAGCGTCAGAGTATAATATTATACAATTTAATACATTGTTATCGTGTGGAAGGGGGGTGCGAGGAAAATTATGAATGAATATTCGGTCACAAGTATGGAAAGTTTGAGAAGCACTCTCCTAGAGTCAAGAAGTTCCTGGAATGGCCCCTTTCATTCACGTTGGAGTTCGTTGGAGGGGAAATATCTGCTTCGAGGGTTGGCATGATTAATAAGGAAAACACACAGTGTTCTGGAATTTATTTCCTATACTGTTGCCGTTGGCTGCAAGTAAATTTCTGACAAAGTGAATGTTTCATTAATCGGATTTTGCAGCAGCAGATGAGCAGCATGCAAACATGAAATTGTTGTTTTGCCCCAGAAATAATCTTCTGAGACGCTCGAGATGCTGAAAAAAGCAAACGCAATCGATTCCAGCACAAGAAGATGTTAACCCAGCGTTTCTCAAACTCTGGGGCACCCCCTAGGGGCGTGATAACTTTGCGAGAGGAGCGGCAGCATACTGAAAAGTCGAAAACAAAAGATAATTTTTAAAAAAATTATTAATTTACTAAAAGTAAAAAAAAAAACAAATTCTGACATAATAAAAAAATAGAATACACATTTACACTGATATAATACACTTATTAGTCTATCAGTACAGCACGATGTATTTTATAATTAATTTAAAAATACCAAGTTAAGAATAAGTTTTATAATGACCAGTGACTCCAATGTACACAAATATTAACAATTATCTTAATAATGTGTACTGTTCATAATTAATCTTTAAACTGCTGATTAAAAGTTACTCAATTCGCTCCCCTATGACACCTTTTTCCACATAGACGCCCTATGTGGCCCATGTGATGTATTGGAAGGGGGGGGAAGAGGAATGAATAATCAAATCCTATGAAATAAGTAAATCCTTCGTAAACTCTGCCAAAGTCCTTTTACTGCATTCCAAAGCCTTCGGAAAAATTTTATGGATATCAGTGCACAGAAAAGATCGTACTTCGGAACGACGGATATATATGTGCGGGGCAATTAACATTTTGGCTGAGAGAGACGTATATATACTTAAGAGGTGAAAGTCGTATTGTAGCCTTTGCTTCAAAATATAGTAGTATTATTGAATTTAAAATATTGTGCGTTATTGTATGGAAGGGGGTGCGATGGAAATTCTGATTGAATATTGGGTCGCAAATGTTGAAAGTTTGAGAAGCACTGTGTTAACCTGTTTCTGTTGAAGATGAAAATAAAGGGACATTTTGTTTTGTGGATTCAGATGAGGTGATCCAAAATTCGACGAAGCAAGTGAAAGAACTCTCAAAAATTTATTCCAGGAGCGTTTTGAACAGTTTTAAGGACGCTAGAACAAGTGTGTGGATGCTGGAAGGTAGTAACTTGAAAACCAATAAGATTAAATTATTGTTCTTTTTTAATAATTTGTAATTGATCTATTCCGGGAACTTTTTAACCCACCTTGTTGTAAGAAAGCTTTCAAGGAATTCTGGCAGTTTTGGAATTATTTCAGTGTGTTGAAAAAAAAATGGTTTTTATTATTTCTCCAATATTTCCTGCGTTGTTTGAGTTCATACTATATGATGTTGATCAAGTAGCAAATTCTGAAAATGTTTCAATTTATTTCTACATTTTCAGAAATTCTAAGAATTTTAAGATTAATAAAATTAGAAAAAAAAGAGAATTGGGGGATTGCAAGGCGATTCATTTGTACGCTTTTGCCAAATCAAATTTTATAACGTATTCGGATATTTTAATATGGATTTTAATAAAAACTGATGATTTTTTATTCACTTACTATTTAATCAAGACTTTTAAAATGGAGAAATAAATTATGTCGCTGTTTTGATAACAAAGAATTTTTTTTTCTGGTACACATTAATATGTTTCTTTAGATTAGGTAAATTTCTTAGCCTTTATTTGTGTCTTATTTTTTAATCTAAAAACATGAAATAAATAATATAATAAAAAGTATTATCTGGTCATTTAAATATAAATATTATATGAAATTCTTTCCCTCAAATATATATATATATAATGAAAGCTTCTTTTAAAATATCGATTTCACAAAATTGCTTAGTAAAACTTTACTTTTTATTAAAATATAATCAGAATTTCTTTAAAAAATGAATAAATAAAAATAAAATATTGTGTCCCCTAAAGCTTTATGTCAATCAGATATGTTTTCCTTAATGCAAACTAAAAGTACTGTCCCCTAAGGCTTCCTTTCAATGTTTTCTTTATAGAAGGAGATAATACATTTTTAACAAATATACATACGTTTTTCTTGCTCCCAATTTAAAGAAAAGACGTTTGACAGTTTTCTAATTTTTTAACCTTACGGATTGAAGAATTTTCTTAGAATTAGTAAACTGAAAAAAAAAACACCGATCAGAAAACTCTGAATCTGTCTTTAAACTTTATTTTTAAACAAGAAGAAATATAAAGATCAAAAGAAGTTCATCCAAGCAAGACATAATTTTTAAGGAAAAGTCAACATGCTTTATAAATTGGTCTGCAGGTTAGAAAAAAAAATGTTGAATAGTAGTTTAGACAGAAAAAAAAACATTTTCAAAATAACACCCAAAAATATTATGTTTGGAAAACATATAAAAGAAAAAAAATAGAAATGTTTGAAATTTTTTGGTGTTTGTAATGAAATTTAGTATTTAAATACATTTATGATTATGATGTTTTTGTTATGAATTAAATATACTTTAGTTATTCTTTATCAGTTTATTTGAATAAAATTATACACTGGTCATCAAAATTATAGAAGATAGTGAGAGAAAATGTATACATCCTAAGTTATTGTGCCAACATTTTCCAATGCTCTAAGTATTTGTGTTCATTAAATACAAATAAACACAAAATTACACTCCCGTGTACACGTCAGCTCCAGAAACATGCAGATTCGGTGATACACATTGTGGAGCGCAGTTGACACGTATTCGATTGATGATCTGTAGTGGTGTTAACATGGCGTAAACATTCATGCTTTCTCCGGGATTCGAACCCAAGCCCAACGGCACTGCAGTCAGTGGCGCGTAATATTTGATTCCTTACACTAATTCATCCTTTTATTTCTTCGATTACTTTGGTTATAGAACTTGTATGCATTCTATAGGAAGAATTAGAAATAGGGTAGAGCAATTTTTTTTCTCGTATCAACAAATGGTTTTCCTTTGGCCTGCTAAATATTACTTATCTGTTCATTTTTATTATTTTACAACTCTTTGTAACTACCATCACCTTATAGCAGCGTTTCTCAAATTGTAGGGCGCGCCCTTCCTAGGGGGTTGGGGTAACTCTACGAGGGGGATGCGAGCATATTGAAAAGTCGAAAACAAAAGATAATTTAAAGACATTATTAATTTACTGAAAGTAAACAAAAAAAAAGGAACATTCTGACATAATAAAAAAATAAAATACACATTTACACTGATATAATACACTTATAAATGTATTAGCACTGCAAGATGTATTTTATAATTAATTTAACAACACCAAGTTAAGAATAAGTTTTGTAATGACCAGTGACACCATGAACTTGTCATATATAAAAATAATACACAAATATTAACAATTATCTTACTAATTTGTACTGTTCATAATTAATCTTTAAACTGCTGATTAAAAGTTACTCAATTCGCTCTCCTATGACACCTTTTTCCACATAGACACCCTATGTGGCCCATGTGATGTATTGGAAGGGGAGGAAGAGGAATGAATAAACAAATCCTATGAAATAAGTAAATCCTTCGTAAAAACTCTGCCAAAGTCCTTTTACTGCATTCCAAAGCCTTCGGAAAAATTTTATGGATATCAGTGCACAGAAAAGATCGAACTTCGGGACGACGGATATATATGTGTGGGACAATTAACTTTTTGGCTTAGCGAGACGTATATATACGCCACTGACACTTAAGAGGTTAAGGCGATATGGTACCATCTTTAAAATTTTTTTTATTTTTAATATTTGATATTTGGTTTTAATTGTATTTTATAAAGGTTAATATTTAATAATAATTCCATAAAAAAAATTTTAATTTGTTGCAAATGTTTGTAAAATTTAAAGTTTTAAATTTTTTAAACATTTTTAAACCCCTAAGGCTTTTTAAATATGTTTCTTTCTTTCAAAATTTTTTTCCAAGTACCTTATAATAAAACTACATAAAACTGTGCATGGGTTTTTTCTGCTACTGCCTCTTTAATTTTTTATTTTTTAGTTAAACTTACAAAATTCTCGAAAAACATTAATTTTGATTTTGAAATTTTTTAGAAAAAGTACTAAACATGTTAGAGCTAATTCAATGCACAGTTTTAGAAAACATACATTTCAGAACATGTATAAAAAGTTTCAAACCCTTACTTTTATTATCGAAAAAGCCTTAGGGTTTTGAATAACAGTGAATGTACAAAAATTCAACATGGAGAAAAATGAGTTTAAAGTTTTCATTTCTTAAATAGCATGATAAAAAATTCCTCCAATAATCTGAAACTTTTATGTAATGTTAATTAGTTTGTTTCAAACTGCTTACCACAATTTTTTTAAAAAATTTACAAAGAATAAAAGAATATATTTGTATAATGAATATATAAAAACAAAAAGGTCAATATTTCATAAAACATTATCTTAACAATTTTTAAAAAAATTACACACACATTTTAGAGTTTATTTCATGCACAGTTCTACATTACTATAATAAACAACATGTACACAAATATTCATACTCTTTTTTTTCCATAATTTTAAAAGCCTTAATATATTCACAAAATCCATAGGCTTTCCAAAATTTACTCGCAAAGAAGCATTTTTTCAAGTATTACATAGAGTATTTTAAAAAGATTTGTTAATGCATTTTTATCAATAATGACGTATGTTGGAGATCTGGATATACCAGTATATTTTTCATCCAAACGAGAAAAAAGTATTGCATTCTTCTTCAAGTTTTGCACATCTCAAGTTAGTGTTTTTGAGAAACTTCTGAATTTGTCTTAGCATCTGAAAAACCCCCTCTTCAAAGCTTTCGTTGTGGCAGATTTAGTACGTTTTTTAGACCTAGGTATGTTAACTTTTTAAACTTTTTGGAGAAATCACCAAATTCCTGTCGTAAAGAACTTTTCTTACTCTTCAGAACACAGAGTACAAAAATATAGTTAAATTTGTAGGAACAGAACTTCAAAGAAAACGCAGTAGAATAACCTCTCATATAATCAAAACAAAACAATTATTTCATTTCAGTTTAAACACTTATCAGCGTGGAGTAAAAAAAAAATTAGTTCCTTATTTATCAGGCTCTTTTCTAGTAGACGATCTAAAAAGTGGGCGTGGCAGCTTTGTTTAGTCTACTGACATGCAGCAAAAATGGATAAATAACTGAATAAAAAATATAGATACAACTCTGAAATTTTGCAGACACATTAAGAAGGATTAAAAGCATCATATAAGCCAATAAAAAAAATCGATAGTTTGATGATTTTTAGGGTACCATATCGCCTTAAAGTCGTATTGTAGCCCTAGTGTCAAAGTACAGTATTATTGAATTCAAAACATTGTTATTGCATGGAAGGGAGGGCGATGAAAATTCTGATTGAATATTGGTTCGCAAATGTTGAAAGTTTCAGAAGCACTGCCTTACAGGTTTGCGAATCTCATTATATTGTTGTTGTTTTTTTAAATCTGATATAACATTAAACATCTGACTGTCGTCAGATGAAATTTTTTACGAGCTTGTAAAACCAAACAATACGAAAAGAAAATATTTGTAAATAAAGATTTTTATTTAAAAAAAACCCACGAGACGAAATAACTCGTTGGTGATACACTCAGCACATGCATCTTATTCAGGGTTGAGCTACGAACTATCTCGTATAATCAATTATTTTTTTCAAAAAAATTTACTATACATGCCATTATAATATTACATCAAAAACTTAATTGCATTAAAATACATTGTAATATATTGTAAATTTCGATAGTATATTATATTCAATAATTCAATAATACAGTCGGACCCCGATTCAACTATCCCCTATTTAACGAATTTCGCGATTTAACGAATTTTTCTCTACACCGAGTAAAAAGAAGATAAAAACCCCTATTTAACGAATAATAAACCCCTAATTAAAGAAATATTTCAACAGCTTTAAAAACTTTATTATTAGATATTTTTTAAAAAAATTGGATTAATGACATATCATTTTTTGTCTGGAACAGAAAAATATTTTTCTTGCTCGTACCGAATTTCAACCGTGAAGCGTGCTATTAGAATTTTTAGATTTTACAGGAGCAGATGAGTCATGCGAATAATCTATCATGTGAGTTTTGAATGCGATAGGAAATTCCTTTCTGATATTAACACATTCCACAATGCAAGTAATATTTAAAGATTTTAAAGACTACATTTGATGATGGAATGCCTATCTGTACAACACTGAAGTTGTGGAAATTGATGATGAATAGCAATTCTGATGCAGAAATCGATAAGGAAAGTTTTTTCAAAACTGTTAAATTTTATAATGCCTTACATAGGGCCGGGGTTAGTCTAGTGGTAAAAGAATCGGACTCCAGACCGGATGGCTTGGGTTCGATGCCCGATGACACCAAATACCCTCCGAGTACACACGGAGTATGTGCTAGTTAAATCAGTAGGTCCGAAAGTCTTGTGGGTGGACGCAGATGAAACCACAAGTGCAGGGGGCTGGAGAACATTTCCCTCCCCTCCAGTTCCATGCCTAAATTGTGGAGGTAGAGATCGGTGGTGTCACCATCTATCGTAAAGAAGTACAACCTGTCTCACAGACACTGCAAACATTCATTCCCTCCCTTCGGGAATTTCACCGAGCTAAATCGTACTGTCTCCTGTATAGTGCTCGAGGTTAAGGCCTACGATAAGCGTACATCTAGCCCCTTACTACGAGGAATTTCGTGGGCCTTGATTTGACACTGTCGATCAGGTGACATTAGCAACAACCACAACAACATTGATTTACATTTCTTGGAAACTGAGAAAACATACCTCATGAAGCAGGATATAAGTAAAGCAGTATTTTCTTCTCTACATTAAGTAAAAAAAGAATCTTTTCGAGTCAGGAATCGAGCAAAGTGATTAAAAAAACATATTTAGTCAGTATTTTCAAAATTTCTAATTTACTGAATTTTATACTTTAATTTGAATTGCACGTACAACTAAAACATTTACAACTATACAGTACAAAATGTATTTTTTTTGTAGTAAATAGTTTTCAGTTGTTAATATTTAATTTTAATATTTTCCCAATAATCACAAGTCAAAATTATCTGACGGCACGTTTATACCTCATAAAACATTTTCTTAGAAAAAATGATACGCTGCTACATAAAGGTTCGCCACCCCTGACTTACAGTAATATATGCAGTAGTTTCAAAATTAGGATTTTTTAAAATCGAGTTCTTCATTTGTACTCACTCTGTAGGATGAACGTGGATATGGACCAAAGGAATCCTGATTCTGTGATAAATATGTATGAAAGTTAAACATTTTTTTTTCTTAAAGCCCTTGAATAAAAAAATTTCTGTGATATCTTTGTTCTATTAGCAACTTTAATGTATCTTTCTCAACTCATCTAAAATTGATTTTTGTTTAAGGGGTGCTAAAGGGGTTAAAGGAAAGCTCAAATCTTATTTTTGACAATTTGAGAATTTTACATTTTCAAATTATAAATTTTAACCTAACTAAAAATACCTTACTAGGGTAACTGGAAACCTAGGGTGACCTCTAGGATAATCAGAAGCCTTGAAAATCTATTTTTAAATAATCATTGAAACTAGGCTACGCCCATTTGAAAGGCGCGAAAAATGTAAACAAAGTACTTCGTTTTTGCTTAAAAGTTGAACGTCTGATATAAACCAAAACATGTATCTTTTATTGTAAATTGACCCTCTTATTTTTCTATTTTCTAGCCGATTAGAAGTCTCACTGTATACATTAAAACTAATTTATCTCAAAATTTAAATTTTGATGTTCGTTGTACCCTTTCTGAGAAACTATTGTTCACATGTATGAAAAATTTTTATGATATATTTATACTAATGTCTAATATATACTGAAATGGGCTTTTTGTAAAAAACTCAAAAATGTATTGTTTACAAATTTTTAATGTGAAAAATGGGTCAAATTTCGCAACGTTTGATAAAATATTTCATAAATTTCTAAAAAATTCAAAATTAGCTAAAAGCTTATTTCAGTATAATGAGAAAGGTGTACTTAGATTGTATGAACAGTTTCAAGCATGTACATGTAACAGATTTTGAGAAAAGGTACATCGAAAACAGCCAATTTAACATTATCAGTATATATAGAGAGAGAGGTTTCCAACTCCTCTTAAAGCTGCTTTTAAATATCCTTAAAAATATATACTAACGTTCAAAATTAAGGTCACAAATAGAAAAGGAAAACTGTAAGGTCTAGGAAAACTGATGAACTATTCGCTGTGTTGCGACGAAATTTGGCACAGAAATGTATTGCATTGCGAGAATGAATTATGGAAAAGATCTTAATTTTTAATTAAGATAAAGGAGATATATCTAAAAGTGTGAAATCATGAATAAGTGGTGAAGCATTTAACTAGTTAAAAGTCTGACAAATTTGAAGTCTGACCTCCGTGCATCGGTATTTATAACCAGCTGTCACCATGTTTATGAGGGTGTCAATAGGTATTTGTGGCAACAAAGCCTATTATTCTAAGAGCATGAGTTTTAACTTCTAGGAGTCGTAAGAGGAGGGCTATTTTAGAAATGGCTTTTCCTAGACCATCCCAAATATATGTTCAGTAGGACTTAGATTCGGAGATCTCGAGAGCCAATCCATATGGGGAATATCCCTTGCCTAATAAAATTCCTCAACAATGTGAGTTGTTCATCCATAAAAACGTAGTCCGGTCCCATAGCACCCAGAAAAACATCATACAGGCTTCCAGAATCTCATCCATATAGCACTGTGAGTTGGCAGTAATCGCATCAAAAATAAACAGGGGTGTACGACTTCCCAACATCATGCCACCACACACAAGGATTCCTTTACTTTTAGAATGTACAAAACTGTCCATCCGGGGATTGGAAACCCCTTCAATTTTGGGGGGAGTCTAGTCCTATCGGCCACACGTGCACGCAAATTAATGCATCGCGGACGATAAACTTACATTTTGACTTATAGTCAGACGTGGACGCCACAGTAGTGCATTGCGCATACGTTTCAGGTATCCGACTACGTTCGGAACCATGATTTAAAAAAAAAAACACATAAATGTATGATTTTCATGATATTTAGTGTCACTTAGATTAGAGAGAATACATGTATAAAATTGTTTTAAGGACATTATGACAAAAAAATTTATTTAAACACAATATTTTGGCAAAAAATTAACTTAGAATAACCTTTTTTCCAAATGTTCTCCTTTTATAAAAAATGCTTCTATTGTATTAATATTTCGCCTGTATATAGTTCAGACCTCTGTACTGAGGCTCAAGTATGATTTTGAAAAATTCACATTATTTTTAGAGTTACAACCATTTGAAATAATTATCGGCGTATTTTCTTAAAATTTCTCCCTTCTGTTTTCGTAAAACATGGATAAACCGACTTCCAAGTTATGCGTTTAAAAAATTCTAGTGGAGCCTCTGTACAGAGGTCTGAGCTGAATACAGGCAAAATATGAATACAATAGAAGCATTTTTCACAAAAAAAGAACATTTGGAAAAAAGGTTATTCTAAGTTAATTTTTTGCCAAAATATTGTATTTAAATAATTTATTTTTGTCATAATGTCCTTAAAACAATTTTATGCATGTATTCTAATCTAAGTGACACTAAATATCATAAATATTATCCATTTACACGCTTTTGCAAAATCATGGTTCCGAACGTAGTCAGATACCTTAAGGGGTGTTGGAAAGCTTAAATCATATTTTTTTGACCATTTGAGATTTTTACATTTTCAAACTGCATTTATTTTAACTTTTCTAAAAATGCATTACTTATCTCTAGAGTAATTAGAAGCCCTTAAAACCTATTTTTAAATAATCGTTGGAACTGGGCCACGCCCATTTGAATGGCGAAAAATGTAAACAAAGTACTTCGTTTTAGATTAAAAGTTGAACTTCTGATATAAACCATTTATTGTAAATTGAGTTTGTTATTTTTTTAATTCCTAGCCGATTAGAAGTCTCACTGTATACATTAAAATCCATTTATCTCAAAATGTAAATTTTGATGTTCGATGTACCTTTTCTAAGAAACTACTGTTCACAGGTATATATAATTTGTATGATATATTTATACTAATGTCTAATATATACCGAAATGAGCTTTTTTGTAAAAAACTCAAAAATTTATTTTTTACAAATTTTTTTTATGTGAAAAATGGGTCAAATTTCGGAAAATTTGATAAAATATTTCATAAATTATTAAAAAATTCAAAATTAGCTAAAAGCTCATGATAGTATAATGAGAAAGATGTACTTTAGTAGTATGAAAAATTTCAAGCATGTACATATAACAGATTTTGAGAAAAGGTACATCGGAAACAGACAATTTAACATTATCAGTATATATAGAGAGAGAGAGGTTTCCAACTCCTCTTAACGTATTTTACATCAGTTACGCATGTACAGTGACGTGTTTCGAACACAATGGAATGCCATTACTGGCTTGTGTAATAGACTTACCAGGACTCCTTCAAAATGAATCACGTACACGATCGACAGTGTCTTCTAACAGGAAAACTTAAGGACACTTACCAGTTTTAGATATCTAAGTTCCTGTCTCCTTGAAAATTCTTTCCCATTGGTGGATAGATTTTGATTTCGGAGGATTGATATTGCATTTTGTTCGTATGACTGATTTAAATTCCGTTAACCAAAGTACGCGCTGCATCTTTTACTGTGACATCCACATCTTTACTAAAAAGCTCAGTGTAAAAAATTTATCGTCTGCGATTGCCGATTAATGCACGTACGTGCGGTCGATCGGACTAGAAAAATCTCGGAGAGTTCTCCAATCCATGTAAGAGCAGTTTATTATATTCTGATGGGTAGTTCGGCAATACTGAGTCATTACTTCTGGATACTTTAAGCTCGGACACCCTGTTCATTATTGAAATGTCACAAGTTTCCAACATTCTAAATCTCATTCGAAAATTCCCGGTAAAGGAATGTATTATATATTGTTACGAAATTTTCGTACTTAATGCTTAAAATACTGTCAATAATTTATATTTGTTTGTTTAGTAGGTTAATATTAGTTTGTTTTTTTTTTATTTTTATTTTAAATTTGAAATTTTTAAATTTTTCTTTCAAAAAAAAGGGCAAACCAAGCCACAATTTTTTCCCAATTTTAGGGATTTGATATATAGCCAAACCGGAAAATCTTTTTGGTGACTTGGTTAAAATGGTTTTTTCAGAAAGAACTAAAAGCACCCATCAGCCCGGGTGGATCAGCTAAAAATTGTTTTTTCAGTGTTAAATGTTGACTGTGGGGAAAAAAATTTGCTTTGGAATCAACTTTAGGACGAGGTTTTTTGGGTCTATTTTGGACTGCAAAAGGTGTAAAACCCAAGTTTTATTAAAATTTGTCTGTATTTTGAATTTATTCCACCCCCAAAATCATGTTTTTTTAAAATTTTTTTTAGGGTTTTTATTTTAAGGCCCTTTTATTGTTTTGAAAAAAACAAATTTTTTTTTTTCCATTCACTGGAACAAAAAAATTTTTTTAAAAAAAAAATAAATTTTTAAAAATTAAAAATTTAAAACGTTTTTAAATTGTTTTTTTTAAAACCAAAAGGGGCACGTTTCTAAATTTTTAAAAAATTTTTGGGAAATTTTTTTAAAAAGTTTATAATGTAAAAATTTTCAGAAATTTTTTTTATTTTAACAAAATTTTTTTATTTTTATGGAATTCCTTTTTAACAATTTCAAAATAAAAAAAATCTCGTTTTTTTTTTAAAAAAAAAATATTTTTTCCTGAATCATTTAAAAGGAATTAAAAAAATTCCCAAAACTAAAAAATTAGAATTTGTTATTTTTATTTTTTAAAATGGGCCCCTTTTGATTTTTTTAATTTTTACCCATTTTTTATTTTTTTGGAAAAAAATTTATTTTTTCTTTTTTTAATTTTAGCCTTTTTTTTCTTAAAATGTACAAAACAAATGTAAAACCAAAAAAAAAAATCTCGAAATCTCCAATTTTTAAAAAAAGGCCTGTAATCGGTTTGGAACGAATTTTTTTTCTACAATAAAATTTTCATCAATCCTGAAGAACTGTTTCGCTCTTTTAGACTAATAACATAAAATCCTCAAATCTCGATCTACAAAACAATTTAAATAAAAAAGACTCACAGTTTTATTGAATACTTAAAAACACTAAAAATTACTTTTATTCATTCAGAACTTTCTGTGAGCACATTTTTAAAAGTAATTCAATGAAGTACTAAATTGTTTTTGCAAAGGTTTAAATTTTACCCTCCATTGCTTAGAATACAGATAATTTGTTCTCATTTTTCATAAATATTTGAATTTTATAGTACGTCACAAACATTTTATGGCCGCGGTAGCCTACTGGTTAAGGTATCGAATCGTGTCTGGTGTGTCAGGAGTTCAAGTCCAGTACCACTAAACACCCACCATGTAGTGGAGCGATGCACTTGAAATCTGTTTAGTGCTCAAACGTCCTCCCGTTGGTGTGGTGTTTTAGTTAGGCCTTATGCGACCTTAATATTCACTTACTCTTTACAGTAAGTCAAAGCCACGTCACAAGTCCAGGGTATGAAACCCGTGCTGGGCAAAGTCAACTCAGCTTTTCATCTATTCAGTGGGTCGCTAAATGATTACCAGGCTTGCTTAGGAACTAATCACGGGTGGTTTCATGTTAGACTAACACCTAACACAGGAACATTTGCTCATGCACCTTAGCTCACAAGGTCATGTATACTGAGATGGACACAGTAGGCCTTAGCCCTTTTGGGTTGTTGCACCAATGAATTAAGATATCTGACTATCCTAAAATCAGGATTTTTTTCAAAAATTGACAAATTTTCTTATGATTTTATTTTATGGGCCACCTTATTAGCTTAAGAAAAATACCAAGTTTTTTCATTTTCGATTAACTAGAACAAAAACTACAAGTGTTTTAGTAAAAGCAAATGCAAGTATAATAAGTTTATACAAGATGTCAAACTTTAAAAGGCGCTTTACTCGAAATGTGTTTTTTTTTTCGAAAAGTTCAAACTGGGACAGGGATTGATCAAAAAGTGTTTAAAATAATTTGCTAAAATTTTTTATGTATGTTCTGTATAACAATAAAAGTATTTAAACCTTCAGATTTACCAATCATTGTTTTATTTCAAAATTTACAGTCCATTATAACAGTTAACTGTTTTTTAAGAAATTCCATATAATCACTAAGATAACGTGCTCTAGTTTTTGTAAAAATTAAAATATCTCTTATCCTGAAGGTCATTTCAAACAGGCACAACAAAGTAACTCATCAAAATTTAAAAATTCAGAATTTGTTCATAAAATTTTGTACAGAGCGGGCCCCGTTTATGTAATTTTTTGTACATTTTCACCAGTCTTTTCCCATTTTAATAATAATAAATTCTGTTTTCAAAATTTTAGGATTATTCCTTAAAATATACTAAAAGACTAAAAATTACAAAAAAATCCCCATATTTCCATTTTTTCAAAAAAAAAGTTGTTACAAGTAGTTTAAAATAGCGATTAAATCGAATATTTGTGTTATTTAGGCTAGTGAAGAATGAATAAATGTGTGCTGTCAGTGTCTTTTGATTAGTACCTCTCTTGACAAGGAAGAATTTATTGAAGATTAATTTTTAAATGCTGTGAGAGAATAGCTAGTGTGTTAAATAGAATTCTCAAAACATTGATGCAAGATTATTTTATTTAGAGAAAAGCACAAACATATATTTAGAGGTTCACACATCAAAGCCAATTGACTTCAACTTGCAACTTTATTGACTCTTCATTTGGCTTTCAACTTTGAAACATCAAATAGGTTACAACTTATCCATGCAATGAAAGCATAACGAAGATCTTTTTTATGTTAAGTAAAACATAAAATATGCCAAAAACTTGGTCCAGTGCAGTTATCTTTGAAGTGTCTAAACTTGTTTTTTTTTTTTTCATTTACAGTCTTGGTTATTGTAATTGTCTTAAAAATAAAGTTCTGGTTGAAAGCTGTATTTCTTTTCTGTAATTTTAATTTTCATAAAACAAGCTTATATATACTTTTTTTCACAATATTTGGTTGAAAAATATATCTGAAACATCTGGACTCCTTACATGGATTATATATAATATATTTCTTGAATATATAGTATAATCTAGATATTGGTTAATAATTATTTTATAAGTCTTGTATGTGCCAAATATGATAGATATATTGATCTTATTAGAAAGAATAGCATCTCTCAGCTAGGAAATTGGCCGAAAATATTGTTTTAGCCCAGATGTAAAATTCACATATACGCGAAAAAAAATATGCATGAAATGGGGTTTTGCAAGTGGAACTGCATATTGCAATACTCACAAGAAACCGAAAAATGGTTCATTCGAAGCCAGAATGTCTTCCCAGTATTGGTTTTTAAGCAATAAACATTACATAATAGAGGCTACACATATTTTTTCTCATGCTATAAAGTATGTTGAAGAAAAGTCGATCTAAGCCTGTTCCTTTGCGTAGATCATACTTCATGGAAAAGGGCCAGATTTTCATAAAGTTCGTAAATTTTTAACGAAATTGGCGCGATTAGTATTTCGCAAAATTTTCTTAAAACGACCGTCTCACTGGGGCGGAATCTTGGCGAGAAATTAGCAAAGTTCTCTACAATCTGCTCTCTTGAAGATCTCGTCTTCCTGAAGCCCTGATGTAGCTCTCACACATGGCCGAACCGTTGGATCTCTCGCTTTTCATTGGCTTTGAAGAACTGAAAACATTATGCGTGACAGCAATGCGAATGCGCCTTATCTCTCTTCGAACATTGCTGTTGAACCATCCGTACAAGATGGGATTGGTGACGCTGGAGGACATAGCAACCAAGTGGCATACCACAAAAGCCATGTAGAAGTGCTCAGGGGAGTTTGGACAGTAGGTCGAAATCGGCCATGATGTTGAAGGCATTCCACGGAAGCCAGCTGCATGCGAAAGCAATGGATATGAAGGACAATACCACGGTGGCACGGCTGTTTCTCCTCAGCTCTTTCTTCAGGCGCTCGGAAGTACGTGGCGAACTCCTGGCATCGTGCTTCCGAACACTCCTGTTGAGATAGGACTTGATTCGCAGGTGGGTGACTGTCAGCACGATGCTTGGTATAACGAACTGTGCGACTAGTATAAGAATAGTGTAGAGTGCCTTAGCGTGATTGGATGGCCAATGCTCTATACATTTCTCATACAGCACCATACCAGCTAGGGAGACCGTGGTAACAGACTTCGAGAAGATGATGGGAAGAGCCATCATGATGGAAAAGCACCAAAGGATAGTGGTGTACACGATCATGTTGCTCTTGCCCTTGTCCATCTTCTTGCGATTCCCACTGAAGTTGATGATGACTTGTTGCCGATCGATGGCTATGGCAGACACTGTAGCCGAGGACAAGAAGATGGTGACGCCTTGCACAAATGGAACCCCTCTGCATAGAAAAGATCCGAGACTCCAAGTGCGAGTGAGAAGCTCAACGAGTGTAAAAGGCATGCAGAATATGCAGAGCATTAAATCAGAGATGCTCAGATTGACGATGAATAGGTTACGAGCGACTCTCAGACGGGAATTGCTGACGATTACCGCAGAGACGATGAGGTTGGTGCATACTCCAGCGAGAACTAGGATCACGTAACCACTTAGAACGGCCGTTTTCCTCGATCCTGAAAAATAGAACATTTCGTTGGTTAAACTCAGAGAGCAAAACAACAATTACATAATGTAAAAACCAACAGAAATGATCACTCATTAGCTGATTTACATTGTGTCAGGAAGAGGAGCTCAATAAAAGTAATAAAATTGATCAAACCAAAATTTAAAAAAAAAGAAAGGGTATAAACGGCGAAATTATTGAATATAATAGCATATCTCACAAAATTTGAATCTATATATCATGAATATTTATGGCCTATGAATGCACCATATTTGAAAAATCATTAAGAAAATAAGCCATTTTTATGAAAAATCATTAATTAAATAATATTATTTATTGTTCTATTTGATACTTAATTTAATTTGTCTTCTATGCCGAGACAATTTTGGAAATGAATTTCCATTCGATATTTTATTGGAGATTTCCATCATATTTACATTTGAAAATTTTTCATTAGTATAAGGTCCGTGTACAAGGTAAAATATTATCATGATACCTAAATATTATTCTATTAAGTAACAGATGTCTGGGCTTAAAATATTCAAAAGTTATGGCTTATTATTAGGGTACTACCCATCAGAATGTAATAACCTGTTCATCCGTAAATTGAAAAACACTCCCATATTTTTAGGGTCTAGTCCGATCGGCCCATGTGTGTGAATTATTCGGCAATCGCAGACGATACACTTGTTACACTAATTTCATTAGTAAAGATGTGGATTAGCAAGAGGTGCAACGCATACTTTGGTTAACGGAATTTAAATAAGTCACGCGTGTACAGCAACGTGTTCGAACAGAATGGAATTTCGTTACTGCCTTACCTAGTAGATTCTTGAGAACTCGTACAAAATGAATCACGCACACGACCAACAGTGCCTTCTATCACAAAAACTTAAAGATACTTACCAGTTTGAGATACCAAAGTTCCCGTCTGCTTTAAAGTTCTGTCTCATTGGTGGATAGATTTTGATGTCGGAGGGTCGACATCCCATTCTGTTTGAACACGTCACTGAACATGCGTGACTGATTTAAATTCCGTTAACCAAAGTACGCACTGCACCTTTTACTGTGGCGTCCACACCTGTACTAATGCAGTCAGTGTAAAAACTAAAATGTCCGCGATTGTCGAATAATGCGCACACGTGCGGCCGATCGGATTAGACCCAAAAACCTGGGAGAGTCTTCCAATCCACGGATGAACAGTGTATTGCATTCTGATGGGTAGTTCCGTAATAATAAACCATTACTATTGGATACTTTAAACCCGCACACCCTGTACATTACTTTATTTGCAACTACACTCACACATTAAAATTTGATAATAGGAAACAAAAAATAAATAGCCATATTGAAGCATAAATTTTAAGGTACAAACACACATATCTCAGAAATTACAAAATAATTCAAACGGTACTAAAAAATATAATTTTTTTAAACACATTCTGATTATCAGAGATAAATACTTCCAACAAGAACTCTTCAACGGAATAATAATAAAGCTAGTATATAAATAGAGATACCAACAAATGCAATTATAAATCTTAATTGAAGGAAAAAAGACAAGGAACACATCCTTCCTTTTGAATATTTTCATTTCCAATTAAATTTTGCGAAAGGTAAAAATATAAAAATTGTATTTCAATAGGTAATTACAAACATGCTTAATTAGATACCAATGATGTGAGATTCTTATTCTAATAGTGAACTCTTGTTTAAGAGAGATAAGGACATGTATGCCTCATGCAAGTGAATGATGTACGTTCATAACAGTTAATTTTTTTTCCTTGAAATTTCAGTCTTAATAGGTATTGGAACCGGAATTACTAATTACTATGCTGAGCGAATCAGTAATCTTCTTTTAAATATTAATGCTAATTAATTAGTGTAAGCTACGTTTTAAAAATTAATTCCCATATATCATACTTTATAGATATTTGAAAGGCTTTTCAATGTAAATTAGGAATAGTCTTCAAGTACAAACACATTAATTTCGAAATCATTTTTAAGAGGACTTGGTACCCTTTGAACATTTTTTTTCTTTATTTATGTATTTACAAATTATATTTTAGCATTTCATATATAATGTCTCTATTCAAGAAAATGATACGAGATGAAATTTTTCACATATTATTCACACAATTTGAAAAATTTAAATTTTTAAAAGAAAATTTGGAAAATTTTAAAATTCTACTCCTTTTGTAATTATTAGTTTTTTTATCAGAATTTTTTTGTGATACTCTTAAGGATGCTCTAACATTTTTAGGGATTGATTTTACAAAAACTTAATTAGTTTTGAAGAAATAAAATAAAATGTAGATATGTATGCTAAAATTCAACGAAAATGCAAATATTGGTACATTTTTTTTTTTAATATAGTATTCAGTTTACGGCAAAATGGATTCCTAATTTTGTTACATGCTTTATATATATTACACACAAGGAAAAAATGGAAGTGGTTTGTAAATAATTGTGGAAGGAGTAGCATTTTGAGTGCACTGATGTATCAAAAAACACAAACTGAGAAAAACCATTATTAACGATTTTAATTCTCAAAAAAAAATTATAATATGCTTAGATTAACTTAAAATACCACTTGAAGACATTAATTATATATATTTTTCTTAAAATAATTGCATTTTCGTATTGTTCAACCCGTACATTTTTATAAATGATAAATTTTTAAAGTATTAACTGTGCACAAGGAAATTCAAGAAAAAAGTTAAAAAATTTTTCTGTCATGTTGGAAATTTTAGTTTTTTTCTTCCCATAATATTGGAGTATTATATTTGTATAAGAAACATATGAGGAATAAGAACTGAAATTATGAAATTAATAATATAAAATGTCTTAATTCAAAAATTTTACATGTACACATTTCAAAAAAAAAAAAAAAAAGAAAAAAAAACTACATTATTTTAATGACTCAGCAATATCCTGCTTTACATATTACACATTTTCTTTTTATAGTTATTATTTCTCTCTTTAAAATAGATTTTTTTATCAGAAAGCTTTTCTTACCTTTTTTTTCTAAAAAGTGGGCATGATCGAATCGCTTAATTTGTTAATTTATAATTTTCAAATGAAGTTTTATCCAATTTCTAAGTTTCTGATTTGATCGTTCAACAGATCATTGGCTAGCTGGATGCCTAGGCCTTCATTTACACCTTGCACGTTGGCTACAGATTTTTAATTTTGTATGACAGCGGCCGTAAACTCACGGCCATTGTCACGTTGTGCATACGAAGACAACCTACTTCAAAAAAAATATTTTAATTAATTTAATGCTACTTCCAGTTGCTCTTTTGAAGTCAACGGTTGAAAAGGTGAATTTTGTCGTGTAGTCCTAATAGTGTTATAAATCCATTTATAATTTATCTGGGGTCGACTGTAATTCAACTAAATTGACGGCCACGATGACTGAAGCGTCTCTGGATACAATTGACAAACAAAAGATTCCTTTCTTGGAAATGCTTAGAATGTTTAGATTTCAAACTGTACAGCATGTGATGGGGCTTCTTACGTGACTTTCTACTAATAACCCCTCTGGGAATTTTTTAGGCCAGCAATCGCAGGCTGGCCTTCACAGCCATTCCTCCTCAAGGAGAAACCAAGAAATGCAAATTAGCTTAGTGTATATGAAGTGCCAGTTGGCCGCGGTAGCCGAGTGGTATAGGTGGGTATCGGACTGTGGCTTACCTTGTCACGAGTCTGAGTCCAGTACCACCAAAGACCCGCCGTGTAGGGCAGCGATGCACGTTTTTAAATCTGTCGAGAGCTGAAACGTTCTCCCATTGGTGTGGTGTGGTAGTTAGGAGAGGGGGTGCCTGCCTGTGTGTCGTCCACGTCACTTGATCATGGTTCAAAATTACGTGGGTCCGTCGCCAAAAGCCCTCGTGTAGCTGAACAGTGCGACGCTAATATTCAATCAATAAATCAATGTAGTTAAAGTTTAATAATCGTAGATTAGAAGGAACAGGAGCGGAGTCACTGAAAGCTGTGCTGATACGGTAAGAATCAGAATTAAGCCGCGTGACTAAAGGACGGATTTTAACTACTGGAATAAATTAGGAAGTAGGGATTTCATAAGATATCATTGATTAAAGTTAAACTATTCGGATTTCTGCTTATTCACATAAGGTTTGAGCTCTTTATATCACTCAAAGGTTCCCTACATAAATTGTTTGCTCTGGAATATTATCTTTGGTAATAAATTAGATTTACTGCGGTTAGTCTTGATCATTCATCGTTCCCTCCTACAGATGTAGGTAGATTAGATGACGAGGAAGCATCCCCAGAGCTGAGGCCTTACAAACATTTTATCTCTCCCTCCATGGCCCAGTTAACTAATGTGTTTCCCGAAGTATGTGGTAAAAATTTTCTGTTGATACTATTTTCACAATCGGATCAAAGTCAAACTTATTCTTTAAAATCAAAGATTTTTCATTTCCCTACCTATAACATCTTTTTTATTTCCATAATAATATTGTTTATGAGGTGTGTCCGTTTCAATTTAAAATGGAGGTGCTAATTTAAATTGTTCAATGTCTGCGATAGCTTTCCTTCTATTTCTTTCACGAGTCCACAAAGGTTTTGCTTTATCACTGCGTTTGTTCAATAAATATCTCTGATAGTTTCATTAAATTGTTCTCTGTCGAATTCCGGCCAGAGTATGATTTTTCTCTATATCTGAACGCATTTTCTGCTGCAGCAAGGCCGATCTACGTATGGGCTAAATGGGCTGCACCTCAGGCCCCCTGTTCCCCGTCGAAAATAATAAAAAAAAGATGCTTACATTCAAAAATAGTAATAAAATAATAAACTACAGTAAAATACAAAATCAAAAAATAAAATTCCCGAAATATATGAAATTTATTTTATTTTCGAGTGCAAGAGCGTACTCTATTTTTGTCCTTCCCCTACCACCGAATACGCGGAAATTAATAATAGACATAGGCTCTAAATATGAGCGGCGCCGACGAACATCGAGCATTTATACTAACGTAGTGGCAATTATTTCTAAAAAGCCGGGCCATTTTTGTGCATTATAACTCTAAGTTATACTAATATACTGATTTGTTGCTGTGACCTGCATACACCTGAAATTAAAAAGGCGTGTCTGTTTATCAAGTAAAAAGTAAGTACCGACTGGGGTAACTAGTCTTGTGCGGGCCTTGTATGAAAATTCTTTTAAATCTTTTTGGAAAATGCGCTCTGTTAACGGACTATTAGCATTTTACTATTTTTGCTTACATGCTGGGGCCCCCAGCTCGGGGTTATCATTGATACGGCGGTAGCTACGCCCCTGGGTGCCAATAAACATTTCTAAATTATTTGCCATGGCTGGGTATTGGAAGTTAAGATTACATTTTCAGCATTTTCAACTTTTCTCAAAGGCTGGTGAAACCATCAGGATTTTCCATAAATATGTATTTTATCTTAAAATTTGGGGTGAGTAACTTAATTACATTTCTATAGGATGGAAAAAAAATAACAATGGAGATGGATTTCGCATTCCTGAAACATTATGAACAAACGTAAAGTGTTCTTGGATTTTCGTACAAACATGGGTTTTTAAGCATAAATAGCAACAGTAAAATAATGGATGACAACGGAAAACAATATTTATTTCCTGAAGTGGGGCATAAATTCTTCAGTTTATTTTATAAAAACCCCTTTAAATAGAAGGCAATAAATAATAATCAGTGTTTGTGGTTTTAGTAAGTATAGGTAAAGTTATATTTTTTTTAAAAATTTTTAAAACAAAATAGGTACTTTTTTTAATTATTTCAGAAATATGCTGTATTTTTTAAAATTTGTTTGCCCATGTTTTAATTTACGTACAACATTTAAAACGCCCCTTTGGCCGGCTGCATCGGATCATGGCAGACATGCGAGTTCGAGACCAGTACTACTAAAGACCCACCTGCGTAGGGCAGCGATGCACGTTAAATCTGCCGAGAGCCCAAACGTCCCTCCCGTTGGTGGGTGGTAGTTAGGAGAGAGGCAGCGCTCAGGTGTCGTCCTCGTCACTTGACCATGGTTCAAAATTACGAGGTATGCTGCCGTGCCTTTTCCCCGTGTATTTAACAGTGCGACGCTTACATTCTACCACTCACTTATAAACGCTCTTATTCAAATTCTGAAAACTAAGTTTGAGAATGCTTTGACTATGGTAATTAACACAGTAGGCAATAAAACACAAATGGTCATATTGATAAAAAAAAAAAAATGTCATATTACAAGAGTGAACTGATCGAAATGGGCGGTGTAATTGAGATCTTAAAGTAAAGTTTAAAAACGGATGTCAGCAATTTTGACTTAAAAAAAACATGCCTGCTATTTATCCCGAATTATGGAGTATTTATTTGCTTTTCCAAATTGAAAAGGAGTTTCCAGTGCGGCTGCTGCTCTCTAAAATAAAAAGAAAGAAAAGACTGGACACTAAAAACCGAGGAGATTGGGGGTTATACCTGACGAGATTGATGCCAAATGTTGAAAATTAGCGGCTGAAGCGCCGTACCCCATCCTCGCCATTAATAAAAAATTTGTCTAATTTGTATCAATTTAAATTTTAATTCCTACCATGTGGTTTATTAAGTTTTAAACACTAGTACTCTCTTACAGTTAGCTAGACATTTAAATCTTTAGGAGTTAAGCATTCAAAAAGTAAGTAGTTCTATAACAGCAGTCAAAAAAAGACATTTGCTGATAATTTACAAAAGTTCTATATTAGGTAAGCAGGTGACTCCCAAAACCGAAAACATGGCAAGGGCCCATGAGATGAAAAGTTTGAAAAACATCTAGTTTCTTTTAACAAATATATGTTTTATTTTTCTGCTTCGACCCATCGGTGGAACTTCTAAATCGTGAAATTAAAACCTCTGAAATTTACCTTTTTAAAAAGTCTGCTTTCAGGACTAAATGATCTTGTCTTTATGACGCTGTTGAAGCCTTTTAAAAGATAAATGGCGTAATATCATGAATATTCTTAAGACATTTAGTGACAAATGAAATGAGAAAATTGATTTTTTGAAAAGAGGCAGTAAATTTATTTAATAAATTAACAAAAACTTGAAACTGATATTTTAATTATATTTTGGGGAAGAAATTTTACAAAGATTTAATCTGTTAACAAAAATTACAGGCCCCTGGTTTGGGACATCTGTTAAGGGAATAAGTTAATTATGTCATTTAAAAACGTTTATAAGCAATGTAAGACATGAATCACTAAAGGAGTATCAAGACGCAGCCAAAAAATTAAGTCCTAGTATAGAAACAGAACATAGCGATGCGAACAAGAGAGACGGGATATTTCAAAATTTGCAAATAAATCCACAGAAAAAGCTATGTATGGGACACAGAAAAATTTTAAAGAGACACGCTTATTGTGTGTGTGTTGCATTAGGCAAGATAATCTTGATTTAAATAGAAGAATATAGTAAGAAATTAAAATTTTGATGGGGATTTGTGCAAGATCAAAGTAAGAAGAACGTCCACCTGTTTACTAATCAGATGACGTAGACCAACATTTAGTAAATGAAGGCGTTCAATTCAAAACTTTATGTTCGATGTAATTTTGGAAAAGAAACTTATTGACATTTTTCCAAATTTTGTGTACATTTTTCTAACGCCCCTTTATTACTAGTTGTGAAGCGGAGCGTGAGTTCTCTAAAATGTCCTATGTAGGAAAAACTAATATAGAACAATCACAAATACTAGGTTTAATTATTTATTACTTTGCATTAATACTGATCCCACCAAAGACTTATAAAATAAATGTGTGATGGGCAAAAGAAAGAATTTGCAGCATAAAAGTGTAAAAAGTTTTTGTAAATTATGTTATTGCTTATAACGTATTTAAATTGTTCGAAATAAAAAAACCCTTTTTTAAATTTCGTATATATTTTAAATTTTTCCACCAAAAAATGTTTTTAGAAAAATGCCAAAACTTTAATTATTTAGAGGACCTCAGATATTCTGTTCAGAGCACTCCAAAGTCACGATCCGGCCCTGGGCAAGCAGGTACTTACAAAACAGAAAAGATAGATAAATAATAATAAAAATGCTTGGGGATCTTCTCCCGTGGCAGAATTTGAGCGCTAATATGTGCGTGTGACGTCAGAAGCCCGGCGCTCCCTGGCACGGACGAGGAGAGAGAGGGGAGGCAAAGGAGTGGCTTTAATCGAAAAACAAATTTTTGCAAATGCTGACTTGTTCATTTCATTATATCACTAAAACAGTTCGGAGATTTAATTAATTCATTCATAAAGACATAAAAAAAGACGTTATTTTAACATCGTGCGTGAATTGACCATCCCTTTAGGATTTGGCGAAAGGCCTGATTTCATCGTTTCCCTGCGATATATGTATATATATATATATATATATATATATATATATATATAGGGAGAGAGTTAACTAATAGAGTAGAGGAATTAATAAAATGTGCTTGCAGCTGTAGATATGAGAGAACTCAAAAGTACACTGAATGAAACTGTCACTATTTTAAATTATGTTTATTGACAATTTCTACCTTTTATGTGATGCTGAATTAAATGCAATCATTTTTAAAAGGTGTGGTCCTCCGATATTCTCTGCTTCCACAAACAGTTACTATAAAACAGTGGCTCTTAAAATGTGGTCCGTGGACTCCCAGGACTACCCAGCACCTTTCTAAGGGATCCGCTAAGATCTCCTTTTTAATGTTAAAAGTTTCCACTTTTACATACTTTAAAAACCTTTTGGAAAAATTGAAAGATGTGCCACCTTAGACCAGATAACTAAATTTTACTCAATGAAAGGAAAAAGGAAAGGAAAACATGCTAAAAAAATCTATAAGTAGTGCAAGCAGTCTTAGGATTATTGAGGAGCCATTGTATCACTCAGGTATGTGCTGGGAGCAGTGGCGCACACAAGAGGGGGTCCTGGGGACCCCCTAAAGCCCTTGATTTTTTTTCTGATTGATTATAATTCTAAGTATATAGTACGTAAAATTTAATTAAGTATTTGTTATTAATAATTAATTTTATTAATTAATGCTAATTATTTAATCAATAATTAGTTTTGTACTGTTATTTGTTCCCGAAAATCAACAAAATCGAAAGGAGCATGATACAAGAATGGTGGACTTTCAACCCCAGACCCCCCTTTGAAAAATTTCTGTGTGCGCTAATGATTCGGAGTAAGGGATGGGAAGTTCAATAAATCAGGCTGATATATAAAGAACCACCGCGACGATTGAAAGTTTAAGAACTGCTACTATATAATACATTATTGTACAAAATATTGAAAAACAGCTAAATTATACCATTTTAAAACAATTAGTTTAAAATCCTAAAATGAATGAAAGGCTTTTATTTCAAAATTATTATTAAATACGCATACTGACAATGAATTAGAAACGTTTGAGATTTGCATTTGAATGCGTGCTAGAAATGAAGTACAAAATTTTTTTTGACGTGGGTTGCACGTGGTTAGAATGTAAGTATAAGTTAGGTATAAGAATGCTTTTCACGATGAATGAAGTAAAAGGGGGAAAACAACAGATCTTTACCCCTTTGAAAAAGGGCTTATCGTTGGCGCCCATTTAACAGAGGCCTCGATTTCGAAGAAAACGAATCTCACTAGGTTCTCAAAAGCAGCCATATCAAAGGTTTTCAAAAGTTGGTATCAGAATCCACAGTCCTTTTCTAGAAGACGTAACTGCGGTTCGAGGGCAGCTTTACAAGAAAAAGATCGACTACGTCTCCAACAAATTTTACGGCAAAACAGGGATTCTACTGTGCTTCAACTGACCCACATCGTGAAACATGACTTCCCAACACATTTCAGCTCGAACCAAGCTCAAAATTGCAGAGGATAGGAATGAATAGTCGAGTGCCTGTGAGAAAACCACTCAATTCTGCCCTAAATGCAAAAATTCGTTTTTAGTGGTGTCAGGATAGACCACACTGAACATTTGAGGATTGGAAACAGGCAATCACACTACACCTTATTTTACACTGATGAGAGATGTCAAATTTGACGAGAACCCCAAGAATCCATCTTGCCTTTCTCGCACTCTACAAGGGTCTGGTGGGAGTATCATGACATGGGACATGTTCTGCTGGCATGGAAGTGGTGCCCTGGTATTCTTCGAAAGTGAAAAAAACAGCCATGAGATACCTAGATATACTGGCAGGACAATTTCGCCGGGTGAGTGAGTGAGAAAATATTAACGTCGCACTGTTCAGCTACACGAGGGCTTTTGGCGACGGACCACGTAATTTTGAGCCATGGTCAGTGATGTGGATGACACTTGAGCTGGCACTGCTCTCCCTAAATGCCACCACGTCAACGGGAGGACGTTTCAGCTCTGAACAGATTTAGCGTGCATCGCTGCCCTACACGGCGGGTCTTTAGTGGTACTGGGCTCGAACTCATGACATGCCATGATCCGATACCTTGATCACTGGGCTACCACCCGGCCCCTTAAAGTGCGCCAGAGATTCTGTGTTTTGCACTGACATTGACGCATACTTCATGGAAACTAATACAACTATACATCGTGCCAGAAGTGCTCAAAATTGGCTCGCTGAACACCATCCTGACTTCCAACGTCTTCCCCATCCACCTTATAGTTCAGGGGTGGGCATACTTTTCCAGAGTACGGTCTACTTGTAATATTCATCAGGTGTTGTGGTCCACTCATTGGCGTAATGAAAGTTGTATGTTTTCTTTTCTAAGTACTTGTTTTCTACAATGTACCCATCTTTCAACAGATTGTGACAGATTACTGTTTTTACAACAAAAATATAAGTAGCTCGAAATTGTCAAGTTGAATGCTTGAACAACTATGAGAGAGACTGCTAGATCGTGGAGCGTGGGCGTATTCAATGCAGCGAGTAGAGAACATACACGAACCAATGAATCTGAAACCTACGTATATATATGTACTTATATTTGCTCACTGCCGATTTTGGCGCCATCGCGGGGGTATGACATCAAGAAAAGAGCCAATTCCAGTGAAAGCACGGGGTGTGGGATAGTCTATGGCAGAGGTTCCCAAACTTTTTTGTCTCATAGACCCTCCACCTTTTTCGGTTTGGTGAACCCTACTTACCTAATAAAAAATTTCAATTTATCAACTTAAATGTCTTTTGACAGCTGTTATATAGATCTACACTTACTTTAAAAGATTTAAATTTCTAACTGTAATGAAATATAATGTTTAAAACCTAAGACACACGTGTTTTATTAATTAAATTAAAATTTAATTCATAAAATAACCTTGTTACGTAAAGTAACTGGGCAACAAGCAAATGCTTTGAATGAGCAGGATGAATCTGGTGTTTCCAAAATTGCTGTGTGTGTGTGTATGATATCCGTTTTTATTTTTACTTTAAGACTTTTTAGTGCCTATTCTGATCATTTCCTTTTTTTAGACATTTGTTTTCATTCAATGTGACCCTATTTTCATTACCAACTGGGGAAAATTACACAGTCAAACACATTCTCAACATGCCAAAATCAAATAGGGCACTTAAATGTTGAAAGTAAGTTTAAACGTTCTCTTCCCGGCAAATTGTGGGCGACAAATTGAGAAACTAGGAAAATTCGAAACGTCCAATGTTATACTCCTTAACTTAATTCTGGCAAAAAACGCCGAAATGGTTTCGTTCTTAACTGCAAATTAACTTCATTAACTTAAGTAAATAAATAGGTTAAGTAGGTAAATTTGGTTTCCACTTGATTAAATTTTATTTTAATATTAAATCATGGTCTGGATTAATGAGAGTCACTGTCGCAGACCCCCATTTACACCTCATGACCCCCAAAATATTGTTTCGCTGACGCGGACCCCTTGCAGATTGTCATAGACCTCTGAGGGTCTATATAGACCACTTTGAGAATCAGTGGTCTATGGCACTGGATTGTCTCAATAGTCACGGGAAGAGATGATTATTCACATTTATTCTCCCTTTCGGTCGGAGTGTGGGAAAAAACTCATTTGTATGGCTTACATCGAGGAGGTTTTTCTCTACAACGACAATGAGCGTTTCAAGCGTCATCATTTGATTCCAATGAGGGTACATGCGTCGTCTACACATTTTTCGAATAATTTGCTTAAGTAAACACTGTCACATCGATTGTCAAAAAGCCGATTCTCCAGCCTAGTTGGCGTCAGTGTTCCATAAATATATCTCTTTTAATAAGAGCGTCTTAGGTCTTAAAAGGCGGTCACCCCAAAATATCTTGGCAGTCCACTCGTCGATCATGATCGACTTATTGCCCATCCTGGGTGTAGTCCATATCTGATCCCCATAGAAATTTGTGTTTTACAGTGGAAAAACACATCCGATATTATTCTACTTTTTTCATGTAATTAATAATAAGAAAAACTAC
>BMAV01011507.1:0-39360 GCA_019973955.1 Trichonephila inaurata madagascariensis | reverse complement strand
ACTAAAAATTTTAAAATTATAATATTTAATAATATTTAAAAAATAAAAATTAATAAGATATTTGAAGAATAAGGAATTTTTGGTCAATTATTTAAAAAGGGACATTAATTAAAAAATTTTTGGTGCTAAAAACTTAGTTTAAAAACAAGATAAACCTTATTACTTTGTTTACCCCCCAAGAAAAATGGTGACGGGGAAAAAGGATTCCTAAAAGTTTTTTTCGAAAAAAGGTTCTTTTTTGTTTTTTAAAAAACGTAATGGCTTATTGAATACTTTTTTAATTTAAATTCCAAAACCCAAAAAAAAATATTTATCAATTTTTAAAAATTTAATATTAATATATATATATAGAAATTAATAATCTTTATAACCACTAAAATTAACACTAATAAAAAAATCAAAAACAGACCACAATATTTAAAATAAAAATAAAAATCCATTATATTTCTCAGTCAAATAAAATTTTGTCTTTTAGCTTCCCTTTAAAAATGTCATTTCAAATATTTTTCATAACTTTTAAAATTTATAATCATATGTAATCTCATTTAAAATATATTTATATATTAAAATAATTTTAACAAATATTCTATCTCTCTTTACATAAAAAGAAAAGAAAACTTTGAAATAGCTCACTTTTACTGCCCAAAATCAAAAAAATTTTTTTGGACTAGCGGAAACGAGACCAGTTTGGCGGCAGAGGGTAAGATCAAAGGGAGCCGAGACAGGTGGCAGCAAGAACTAGGAGGATTGAGGCCAGCAAAGAGATGAGCGGTGGATGACAAGGAGAAAGGGATGATATAAAAAGGGCGAGAGAGTCCGAACAGAAAAAGAATGGATTTTTAAAGGGAGCGGTTCGGAGGTCCCCTGAGTGATAGGAATTGCGATAACGAGCCCGCGAAGTACGGCGTCTCTAGCGGAAAATCAAGAACGGAAGAGAGTGCGAAAGAGACTCAGAAATTGTTATAGGCCTTATGATATCGAACTGTAATAGAATATACCATTTTATTTTTTTGATAATTTTCATATTGGAATAAATAGTTAACCAAGAGCTGAGTGAAATCATTACAATATATTTACAGAGAAAGCACTACTTACGGAAAGCACTACTGTATTTGCATATTATTTTAAGTCTTAAAAAAATAAAAAATAATTCGAAATTAAAAACCTGTTGCTATTTCAAACGAGCTAAATCTAAAAGATTCAGTGGAGCCAATTTTTTTTGAACTAGAGCCCGTTGTAAAGAGCATAAGACCTTGTTTTAATTTCAAGTAAGTACTCAAGAGTAAAATAAAACATCTGTTGCTCGCTATCTTCAACAAATTTATTTTACCTCTGTCTCCTCTTTGGTTAGCTGACGCCGGATATTTTATGGGTGTCCGGAATGTCCGTAGTAACCCCAGTCCGAGAAGGGAAAAAGTTACAAGAGTTGGTATAAACATATCAAATTTCATGATTTAATAAATACTGCGGATTTGTACCCTTCAAGGTTCAGCATAAAAGTAAACTGACATTTAACTTACACAGTAGAAAAGAAACATTAAATGAAAAACCAGAATCACAATACTAAACACAAATAAATATATAACAGGCAATTACAAAAGAGTGAAATCAAATACACATTTAACAATAAATTCTATTGGGTAAGCCAGTAAAATATTAAAATGTGCATGTAAATACGAGTTTTTTTTAAAGAGATATTGTTTACCTTTTAAATTTATGAATAACCCTTTTTAGCAGACATAATTTGTAACTGTATATAAAAGCAGAATTTTGAGGAACTGCAATTTACTTGAACACTGAGACAGCAATATATTCTGTTTTGCACATTTGTCACTTATAATGTATTATTTAATGTTTCTGATTTCCCGGGTTTTCAAAAAATTCATAAATACAACAAAATTTCAAAAATTTTAAAAACAAGGTTATTTTTTAAATAATATTAATAATTAGTATATATAATACAGAAATATATACCGTTTTTTCTTCAATTTCGATTTTACTTCGACTCATTGATTTTTCAGATTTTTAAACGTTTGTATTTGAATTAAAAATTAAAAATTTACGTCATGAAAGATTTAATAAAATTGAAAATTGTTTAAAAATAGTGTATCAAATATATTTTCATCCATGCTCCCGGCAAAATAAGTATAATTTTGTGAGGCAGATAGAGATTTAAAATTCTACCTTTGAACTTCAACCGAAATGTTTTGATAAATAATTTTCAAATTTAGTTAGTAACAAAATCTATAGAAAGATGTATTTCGAAGGAATAAATAATTATTCTGAAGAAAGGAATTATTACTAATTCGAATACAGAAGAATTTACTTAGTTAATAATAAATAAATATGTCACACTATCTTTATTTTGCAGATGCTGTCACCACCTTGATTTTTTTATTTTCAACTTTATCATAAACGGAGAGGAAAAATCTTCCCCAAATTAAAAGTTATAATTTTAATTAATGAAATTTATCTTTTTTAGAACTCAAGAATTGTTAAGGATATAGAAATAATGTTACAATTAAAAATCTCGAAAAAATTCACATCCAAAATTAATGTTTCTTTACTAACTCACATAAGTTTGAAATTTAATCAGTCGAAGATGAATCAGTTATCCCTCTAATGTTGCTACTGAGAGATAAATATTAATATACTATATAAATACTTGAAAATTTATTTGCTGTTGAAGTAACAGTACATTACGTTTAAAATATTAATTATTATATTTAAAAGATTTTACTTGTATAACCGATTTCTCTTTTATGGAGTTGCTGTATTAATGTTGCATAAATATAAATAAATATTAATGTAAGAATCTCACACGAAATATTGGTTAAGAAAAATAATGAATAAAATAAGTTACGAGATTGCTTAGAAATAATCTCCCTAAAACAGTTTGGTGATTCATTCCCTTCTTCAAATTACTAATTTAATTAAATAGCTCATAATAAAGACAAGAATACAAAATATTTTTTAAAAAATTAAATATATAAATATTTTTAGGTATTAATACTTATATGTACCGTAAAATCCAGCGTATAACGCGCACTTTAAACACAAAATCAAGAACGAAATTTAAAAGAGAGCGTTATACTTCGGATAAAAAAAAAAGATGATAAAAAAAATTAGACTTCTACTTAGATCGGAATACTGTTTATTTAAAAGAAGTGACATAATGAAAATAAAGGGTTGTAGTTCTAGAAGTATACTATTTTTTTCAAAATCCCAAGATAATACCTCGAATAAACAAATCCAAAACATAATACCATTGTATACATTACCTTCCAAGTTCCTTCCTAAAAAGGGGTGCGTGAATATGCCTAAAATTAAAAAATGCAGCTTGAAAGTATAGGTGCGCGTTATACAACGATTTTTCGGTACGTTATCCACATAAATTGATTTGATAAAAAATTGTGCAAGGTTTTACTCTTTCCCACGACAAGCTGAAAAAATTCTCGATTCTTCGTGGGTTTACTTTTCTCTTATTACACGCTTAACTCACGGATGGCAGAACGAAAATTCTAGACAGAATTTTCAAATGAGCTGATCGTAAATTGCCTCCTTGAGTCAACTGAAATTTATAGCCGAGATTGGAAATCCTAGTCAGTAAAAAGAATAGATATTTTCATGGTTATTTAAGCTCCGTGCCATTCCCGGGAATACAAAAAGTACTGAAATCTGACAATTTCCCGGAATCCCCTTTATATTAGTGCAGTGAAAATCTTGTCAAGATAAGCATGTGATGGGAGGCCGAGATCTCTGGTCCCTGAGATACAATTTTAATTTCGCATCTGCCCTGTTTACAGGAAACACGGATTAGTTAAAGAAAGTGGGTGCGTTCCCAGTTCATTGGACTCTCTGGTGGACAAGGTTGTATTCTTACGCGGACTGTGAGTAGCCGTTGGGCAAATCAGAGGTGGATTGGAACAATCAAAATTCGCAGCCAGTTGTTTCCGGAAGTAATGCGGTCATTTTAAAGCACTTGCACTCTATTTCTCAGGTTTTTCTTTCCTTAGATTACTTGACAGCACCACTCCGCCCACCCCTCACTCCAGATAAGTACCGTTTTTACTTAGTTTTTAGGAGATGCCAAGTTTCAGTATGCCGATATTCTAAATAAATTGTGTTACCTATACGATCAGGCTTTAATTTTTGGATTGGAGTCATTTTACTCTGGTTGTAATCCCATGATCTGTACAGGAAACCTCGGATCACATGACTACTAGTATCCCGGTCCGGGTGCCCACATGCACTACCAAGTCAAAACTCCACGTAATACGATTTTATTTTTTTAAGAGATATAATCGTTACAAATTTTACTAGCAATTTTCGACTTTTCAATTCAGTAAAAAAAAAAAAAATTATGTTCCACGTTTCCAATGTGTAAATAATAATATTTTAGAAAAAAATTTCATCCAAATTTTTTCATAATAAAAGAAGTATTTTTCAAATTCGGTTCAAATGCCACCCCACCCCGGATATGGGTCCGGTTTGTCCGGCCCCAGAGCCGCCCCTGTTGTAACGTAAGATAGAATTTACTATTGATTTACATGCTTCAGTTCCAAAACGCTCTAGACTTGTTGAGGGAAACAGTTAATAATGCACAGGGGTGGTTCATTAAGCCCGTAATAATTTGTGCTGTCACTAGAAAAGTCTCAATAGTACATTTCCATCCTTTAAACTAATTTTGCAGTGTATTTTTTCCGTGCTCGATATTCTCTCATGTACTCTGATGGAGATTTGGCAGTAGCACTTAATAAATTTGCAATACTTCGTTGGGTTTTCTTTTGTCACTTTTTTCGACTGGACTTGCTGCTAGTTTTTCTTTCTTTCTTGAAACTCTTTTCCTCTTTGTGCATTAATTTAGGCATTCTGACTAGAATTAATATAATAATTCAACGCAAATTATAATTAAAAAAGACAAATTAGCCCCCGAAAACATCACAATGTAGCAAACAATCTAACAAGGAGAGGGCACGACTAAGGCAATTCATTTCGGGTCGAGACTTGGTGAAATAGCAGTACTCCTTTAAGGTGTTCTACCCTTAATGTAATTTCGTCGAATGGCCAATCAATTCGGAGAAAAAAGCCTTCGAAATTCATGCTTAGCTTTTATACAATTAAGTTTCAATTTTCTCCTCCGGCCCAGTGGCTCAATTAGTAAGCCGCCTGCCTTCGGTGCGGCTGGATAGAAGTTCGAATCACGTGAAAAACTTTTTTCTTGCAATTCCAGCTGAGTAATTTTTAAATTAAATAGAATTTATTTATGAAAGGTTTATTAAATAAATGATAATATACGCAATTTTTATTTTATAGGCAAAGTACAGCAATTATATAAATATGTATATAATGTTTTAATAAATATATTTTTATATAAATAAAATATTTATAATAAAATATATTTAAAAGTATTAAATGATATTTTACATAAAATTATTTACAAATAATTTTATAATGTGAAAGCCACAATATACTATAAAAAGAAATATTATATATATAATATAAAGTAATTTTATAAAATATGTTATTGCTTTTATTATTAAATTCATTATTTTATAATTATATGAAATATTGTAATAAATCCTTTTTAAATAAAATTTATTTAAACAATTTTAATAAATGTATTTATATAAATAATTTTAATAATCAATAGTTTAAATTAATATTAATTAAATATTTTAATTAATATCAATTTATTGTTTTTCAATAAATACTAATTTTGAATAATTTTAATGAATAATTAATGTTAATAAATGTATTTACAGAATTTTAATTAATATTAATTTTATGTAATTTTAATGAATAAATAACTTTTTTAAATGTATTTATGGAATTTTAATTAATATTAATTTTATGTAATTTTAATGAAGAATTAACTTTTATTAAATGTATGTAAATAATTTTAATCAATAATTGCTTATTTGAGTGGTATTAATTTTAAGTAATTTTAATGAGTAATTAATTTTTAATTCAAATATTTTTAAATACTTTTATTTAATGATTGATTATGGTTCAGTCCTAGGAGAGCCCACACCCTTGGCGTGAATTATTTGAGGTTGGCGATAATTGTGCCATCTTGGTAACCTACTTTGATACACTTGATATAGAGTAAACCCTAACTATTTCTGGAAATTTGTATTTTGTTGGCGGGCATTTCAATTTCATTTTGTTTGGGGAACCGGGGATGGAACGATGTATGTGTGAAGGAATATATATCATAGAATTTTTTACTTTTGTTGAATGCGAAAGGTTAGAAAGAATTGACTGAATAGTGTATGAAGAAGGAAGAATTGATTTACTAGAAGTTACGAATGTCTAAATGTAACGATCGGCATGATGTAACATAGTCGACAGTAGGCGCTTTTTCAGGGGTACTAGCCTCGCCGAAGGTATGTTTCACCATTACCTCGCAGAATAAAATGGCGGCGCTCACACGATCATTCACTTAGCGATGAGACCTTCAATATTTTAAAATCTGTTGTTATGCTGTACACTCCACTCGGAAAGATCAGTAGTAAGAAAGTAAGTGCTGTTTTATATATTTTTTTTTTTTTTTTTATCTTAAATATTTCATTTTATGTATTGTTTACATATGTATTTTCATTACGCATCCAACTTATCTCTCTGTCACTTGCCGCCATTGTCGAGAGGTTTCGCTTGGCACCTTCTCGTTCTGGCTTGGCGCTTTTTCGTTTTGTCGCCAGGGTGTGGGCTTCTCCTAGGATTTTACGATTGATTATTAATAATTTTAAAATAATAAATTTATTTTTTACTTTATAAAACACAAAATAATTACATAAATAAAATGTAATATTTAATAAACCATTCATAAATAAATTTATTTAATTTTAAAAGATTTTCGGTTTTATTCGAACTAGTATCCACCCGCGCACCGAAGGCAGGCGATTTACCAATTAGAAAAATTGAAACTTAATTGTATAAAAAGCTAAGCATGAATTTCCGAAGGCTTTTTCTCGAATTGACAGGCCTCGACGGAATTACGTGGGATTGAACTTTAAAGGGTACTACTATTACACCGTCTCGACCCGAAATGAATATCATAGTCGTGCCCTCTCCTTGTAAGAAAATATTTCAAAAAGAATATACTTTTGCCAGAGCTATTTCGCCTACACCGTAATGTCAATGCATCTCCTTTAACCGTTTATAGATGTTCCCTAGTCTAGGAGAAGTAGACCCCCAATAGAAGGTGGAGCAAGTTGACCAATCGGAGAGGTAGTAATCATCAACTTATTCACGGATATGACGCAAGTCAAAAGTGGTGTCCCCCGCTCCTTTTCCTCCCAACTCCCTATCCACTATCCTCATGAACTGAAGGCCTAATTAATAAGATTATCTATTTTTGGAGCTCTTTCCTCCCTAGCGGGGAAAACTGCTATTGTTTTCCCCATCAAAAAACCAGGTAAAAAAGTCATTCCCCAGATACAGACCATCAAGCCTATTAAGTATATTAAGTAAAATTACCGAATTTTATCATTCTTAAAGATTAACCGATTTCACTAACAACTGTGATTTCATCAATCCAAATCAATATGGTTTCACCAGGCATCTCTCCACCTATCATCCGCTGCTCAGGCTGGCTGAAAAAATCTCTTCTGGATTTCCAGGCGGCAGGTCCACTGGGCTTCATCTTGCTCGACATTCAGGGGAAGCTTTTATTTTAGGGTCTGGGTCAGTGGTCTAATTACAAACTAATTACAATTTTTCTCCCTGCATTAATTCATCTAATTAACTCCTATCTTGTAAACAGGTGCTAAAAGTTAGAGTAAATAACACCTTTTCTATACTATTTCTATTAAATTTGGAGTACCCCAAGGTAGCTTACTTTGGACCAATTTTATTTAATATCTATATTAACGACATTCCACTCACTAACCATGACTAATATCTATGCGGATGACACCTCATCTCAGCCACCTACAAAAATCATAAAATAATCACCATCGCTCTAAATTCACACCTAAAACTTTTGGAGAACTTCTTCAACACTTGGAAAATTAAAATTAATATAGACAAAACAATAGCAATACTCTTCACCACGAGGAAGAACATCTTGTACAACGCCTACTCTGTATTCCACACAACTACAATGGTCTCAGAGCACGAGGAATTTACCCACAGGATTAATCCTTGGTAAGAAATTAACATGGAAACAACTTACATCATACATGTGCGTACCAAATTCGGAACGCCTTACATCAATTTTTCCCCTAATTTGCCGGAATTCTCAAATGTATCTCTATAACAAAGAGTACTTCTTTACACTGCCGTATTGCGTCCCATTTTAACTTATGGATGTCCTGTGTGGGGGATACGCTGCTGATTCGAATATTAAATTACTTGAAAATGCTCAAAACTCATTATTACGAAATATAACCAGATCCTGCAGGTATACAAAATAAAAAGAAATTTACAGAGTTCTAAAAATTTTTGCCGTTCAAAGCATACATCAAAAACTTGCAGTTAACTTTTAATACTTTTCCCAATAGTAATAACTACAATATTTTAAGCACGGAAAATTATGATCAAAACTTTTGCAATAAAAGAGGCCCAGAAGATCATTACTGGACTCATATAATCCCACCATAACTTAAATTCCTGGTCCTTCTCCGGTGAAAGAATGACACCTTCCTAAATGCTCAATTATTATTTTTTCTTGTAAATTTTTTAAGTACATCTCTATTTTCATATTGTTTTTAATTTAAATTCTCACTACCCACACAGGCATTCTAACTTAATTTTTAAATTTTCTATGTTAAAGTTATCCTGACTGACACCAAGGACAGCCAATAGAGTGTTTGCTCACTGATCACATCAGGCTAATATGAACGTCTTGTCTGCTATACCCGAAATTGGAATTGAACTTTGATACCATCAGAAAACTCTCAGCATAGCTCCTCCCACTTTCTCTCCTTCCCGTCCACCAATCAGGAAACGCCATTTCAATCAAGGCTCCTGGCAGTAGAGCCCAAATGCATTCGGTATGGGACGGAGGAACGCTTCGCGTTCCAGTTCAAAAGATATCCAGCGTCGTCGCCTTTATCCTCATGGTGACGATTCAGAGGATAAGGGGTTGAAACTACTTCTGTGTTCGCTCTCTCACTGTTACGCAAAACTGGGCAAATTTATCATTCACTTTCGAGAGCGCAAAAGTTTTCACTTCAAAAACAGAACAATCTAGATTAATTTTCACCAAAGTATAACACAACTATGGACTAATTAATAATTATCGAAGAGAAATTTTCACTTCAAAGTAATTTGAATTATTCAAATATCTAACTAGGCAAGCCGTTTTAAGTACTTTAACGCAACAAGCTAAAGTCCAATTACATTACAGAACACCAATCATGATACATAATTATTTTATTTTAATATACACTGAATCTTCTTCTGAACTTCTTTTCTTACTTTGAAAATTTTTTCTAATCTTCTTACATATTTTAAGTGCAGTTTAAATATTAACTTGAAAAATAAAGACAAACAGAAGATTCAGTGAATATTGAAAAAAAAATTACAACATCTGACGATAAAGTCTGGTGAATGAAGTCAGAGCGTCTGATCCTCACCAGCAACACTGGCGAAACAAAATGATGCACACACACGCGTAGCAGTAGGTTTTTGACCATCTCCCTCACCATTGTTCAAATAAGCGTCATTTGTGGTCCATGAAAGTCTTGTGTTACAAAGTCCTTGTTCAGAGCGTTGGCTCTTAACTGTGAACAGGAAACTGAACGAACAAAAGATCAGTTTAAAGTTTGGTTTTAAGCATGGCAAGGCAACGAAAGAAACTATGTGATGCTGGTGCGTGTTCATATAGTTCAAGGACTTTCCATGAAATGTTTGTACGTAATAGTTCACCCGTTTTCGAAAGGGACCGGAAAGTGTTTCGGACAAAACCTATATAGCTGAGAAGATCGGTGAGTTCCATCGGTGATAAACGCATTGAGGAAAAGGTAATTAATCATGAAGATCGTTGATTAATTGTGCTCATGATAACTGTGTCAGTATTTGGGATAGCAAGAGAAAAGGTGGATAATACGACACACGCATCCTACAAGGTTCATGGTTTTTTGTTCACGACAATTCTCACCCTCACTCAGCCAACATCGTCAAACAGTTAATGGGAAAAAGGAGGGGTTGGGGCAAACTGAACACATCCACCCTATTCGCTAGATCTCAATCCTCCATACTTCTTCATATTCCCACGACTCACTCTCATTTTGAAAGGAAAGAGATTTGACGATATTCTTTACATCCAACGAAACATCATGAGGCTTTGGAATTCCATCCCAAAGGAAGATTTCTTGCGAAAATCCCAGAACATTTATAGAAGATCTCAGTGGTGCATAGTTATGGGAGGTAAATATTTTGAAAAGAACAGTAAGGTAACTTTCGTTAATATTTCATCTACGTTAATGTTACAAGACTATGCACAGAACTTTATTGTCAGAGTTTGTACATTGATTTCTTTTTGACTTCTCGACTCCAAACTTTCTTTTCACTTTGATATTTGAAAATTAGCAAATAGAAAATTTTTTTCAGGATTTAAGATGATAATTTGAAGAAAACGTAAACTTTGTTTAAAATTATTAAATAAATCAAAAAATTATATTACTTACAACACAGATAATTGTTAGACACATATACAATTCAATTTTCTATCAAAAACATTATGAAGGACAAGAAATATTTGGTTTTGCAAGAGGAATCAAGCTAACGATTGCTAGGATTCTTGAAAACTTGAAAAGCACAAATCACTTAGACAATTCCATGGATTTCTACAACTTAACAAGTTTTTAAAAATAGTCAATACATTAAAGGTAAAAATGATATGATTGCTGATACGGTATCACGATTTAATGCAGTTTCGACAGATTAGGATAAAATAAGTGATGAAATTGTAATTGGGTGAATTTAACAGTTTTTAATCCACTTCCTTTTTTCAATTTAAAGTAGGATCCTGTTCTCCCTTTCCCGTATAGTTTTATAGTAGGTTGTATAAAATAACTATACATTCCGCCAAATGTATTGCAGCAAAACTTCTGAAAATATTAAGCATTATTTGAAAGATGCAAATAAACTTCCATTCCTTACCAAAAAAACTAAAATCAATCGACATACTACCACTGAAATGGATGAATATAAGGACCTAATCATAAAGATTTTTTAAAAAATCCTCACAAGGAAATCAAATTGTATGTTTCCCGCTAAAAATGAATATTTATTGTTTTGCGTACAACAGATTTAGCAAATGATGGGAGTGAATGACATTATATTGTCGTACCGTAAAGGTACACGGTAGCTATTTTTGTTTGTAGTCTGGAGGGTTGGGTGTGTCTGTTTAGGTGTCGTCCTCATCACTTAAACATGGCTCAGAAACACGAAGTTCTTTTCCAACATTCTCTTTGATACTTCGAATTCGAGTTCAATATTTATTTGATGAATTAAAGAAACCATTTATTGCAGTAGTCGCCAAAGTGGAGGTCCGTGAGAAAATTTTGCTGGTCCCCAGAAAAATGTGTGGAATATACTTAGTCATCACGAAAAGTTATGTTTTAAGTCAGTGAAACATGATTCAGTTAATTGATTGATTGAATATTAACGTCGCACTGTTCAGCTACACGAGGGCTTTTGGCGACGGACCACGTAATTTTGAATCATGGTCAAGGACAGGGATGACACCACGTGAGCTTGCACCCCCTCTCTAACTACCACCAACGAGAGGACGTTTCAGCTCTCAACAGATTTAACGTTCATCCCTTTGCCCTACACAGCGAGGTCTTTTAGTGGTACTGAACTCGATCTCACGACAAGAGGGCAAGCCACGATCCGATACCTGTACCACTCGGCTACCGCGGCCACTATTCAGTTCATAACAATACGTGAAAAGTTATAAAGAAACACTGTGCGGAAGGCGGAATTGGTTGATCACATTTTGTTAGACTCGAACCACAAGTCAGGACTACGTGGAAGTTCGCAATCTGCAGAATACCGTACAACTTTTGGAAATATTGGCTAAATTTGAAGAGGTATTCTTTAAATTAAAGGGGTTCGCAGAATAGTGATAATGTGGAAAGATGGGGTCAAAAACAGCGCATAGGATGGCAATCTTAAGAAAGCTTGAGTGTGGAACAGTTCGGAACAAAAGGTTTAGACGGCCTACTCACAAGAGAAAGACGGAAACGCTCACCCTCGATAATAATATTTATATAGGGAGAACAATTGTACACGAGTACATCCTATTTGCTTTACAAGTATCAGAGATCGATGAGTCTTCAACCAAGGTAAGAGGATTATATTTTAAACGATAATATAATATAGAAAGCAAAATTAGGCAGATATTATATTTTGGATAAGTGATCTAGTTGTGCGATCTGACTTAAATAATCAGCATACTTTGTGGTTTATTCTCCACTTAATATAGTTTTGTTTGTACCATATAAGTAATTTAAAGTTAAATTCTTAATGAGACGTATTAAGAATTATAGAATGTCTACATCCTTCACATAATCTCACACCTCTAACTTACGTGGACCCACCACGTCATAGCTATCGACGAATGGCTATGTCTGGCTACTACTTCATAAAATAACTCCAGGGTAAGTGTCGTACCTCTATAACTGCATTGTTATAGCTTCATGTTTTGTCTCGTCTCGTTTCGCACTGTTCTAATGTTTCACTCTCCTGTAGTCGCATATGTACATCAGAAGAAGCATTTAAATATGGTCTTACGGACGTATTGAGTTCAATATAAAATATATTCAATACATCAGTTGGGTTACTAAGGAAGAGTAGTTTTATGTATTATTTCTTTTTGTATATGGGTGTTTATTCTCTGGATGTTATCAAAATGTCTACCGGGTGTATATTGATTTAAATCTTAACCATGTGCAAATTTTTCTTTTTATTTGATATTTATTGGGATAAAATTAGTTTTGACTTTTCGAAATTTCTTCTCTGGCCACATATTGGGCCCCAGAGTAAATGAATCTCGTAATTGAATGAAAAAAATCAAAAGAATATTCTGCATTTCTTTGTTAGTTCAAAAAGTACCGAGAACGAAGATAACATTAATAGCACTTCCCCTAACCGTTAAATGATTAATAAATCAGAATCTCCATAGCCTTCATCATTCACCATTAGGAAAAACGTTAAAACAAAAGGTTTTTACAGTTTTTGTTTATTTTTTGTTTTATTAATACATCTTTCATAATTTGGTTACAATTTATAGTTTCGTTTTATTAACTAGGTGCATTTTATTTGTTCTTAGATCACAGTTTTTGTTTTAAAAAAATATATATATAAAACATTAAAAAATCCTATTAGGGGTCCGCGGAATTTAAATTATGAATATGCTGGTCCGTCAGGTCAAAACATTTGGCGACCGCTGCTATTAGTGTCGGATAGGGTTAGGAGTGTATTTTGGGATTAGAGCAATTGACGAGGACGACACTAAATTGGCAACCCACCTCCGACCTTCCAAAGAAAGTACTTTGACACTACAGATTTATAAAATGGATCAACTCCTCTGCTTTTTGGATCTTCAGTGGCGTGGGTCTTGAAACCCATGTGACACAATGGTGCAATATCGAATTTCAGACGTCGCCACTCGGCTGCCACGGCCGCACTCAAAATGGTGGGAAATGAATTATCCTTATGTCATTTTCAGTGATATAGATGAATTTCGGTTGTAGCAACTAGATTTCGGCGCTCTTTTTGAGTATTTATCAGTAAAAGAAATTTAAAACATGTATGTGTAAACCATACATATATGGGGGTTCAAAGAAAGAGTAATTATTTCCTTTACAAATTTTCATTCTCCTTAAATGATGAAGTCAACAAAATTCGGTAGCAGGGTGATTATAGAAGTACGCTTTTCACTTATGTGTCAAATGTTTGAAGTAGCTTTCTTCTGTACAAATTTTAAGGAAATCTGTGTACTTGCATTAAATCTTTTCTTCGTAATTACAAAGAGCACATTTAATCATGGAAGATTTCGTTCGGAAAAATTTATTTTAGATATACTGAATAATCGCAAAATACGGAAAAAATTGCCTTCAGAAATGTCTAAGATATAACAAGCTACAGTTTTTATTTCGATACATTACCAAAAACACTTACAGGAATTTTAAATACTACATGAATCTAAAAATTGATTAAGAAAATTTAATCAAAAATGTATTAATTTAAGATTTTATTTTTGATATACTTTAGAAAATACATATAGTACAGAAATTTTAAAATTTCCCATGGTTAATATTAAAAATTATTAGGTTATTTCTATCAAAGTCAATTGCCGAAAAAAATAGTCAAATTACACATTTGAATTATGGCAAGTATTTTGAATGAGAAAATAAATGACTTCGAATGTTTCTATTTTTAACTTTTCAATTGTCATGTCGAAATAATTTCGGACACGGTGATAATGCTCTAATATTTTCTTTCTGGGTATTATGCGGTAAATTGTTTTAGAATTGCATCTTATTATTATTTAAATTTACATATTTCGGAAATCTATTTTGGCTTCAACATTAGCAAAAGCGAATCTATACCGAAAAAAGTTAACTGGACTCAATTCAATAGGTGGTGTTTAATAAATAGTACTCTTGATAATTCTAGAATCAATCTCAAAAGAAAAAGTAAAAGTATACCTAAGACGATGATTTGTTTTTGATTACAATCTAATAATGAGTAGTGTAGATCGCTGTGATCAGAAATATCCTTTCAGCCAAGAATCCGAAAACACCAGAAAAATATTCTAAAAGGTATTTCTACGTTTACTTAACAAGGTACATTGGAACTCATGTTCCCTCTATAAAATGTAGTTTATAAAATTTTATTTTTAGAATTTCGTATCCTAAGTTGTAGAAAAGGGGAACTTTTACTTAAATTTGATGATGATGCAACTCTTGAATAGGGATTTTTACAACCCAGACCAACTACAGTTGATTACCTGCCTTCTTACATTACAAGATTTTTTATATCTTATATAAAACTTCCTGATCGACTAATACGTATATTCATTTATGTTTATATTTATTTAGTAAATTTAATTCTTCATTAGAAAGGAACTTTATACCACTGCCACGCTGTGTGTGTAGCGACACCTCAAGAGAATATGCAGTTGCTGAAAAACCACAAAGATTTCCATGTATGTGCAATTCAAAATATCAGTTTTCATTTACTACGCATGTTTGATTTTGTAATAAATATTTATTTTTGCATTAAAGCATTTGAGAATATATACCAAAATTATCGAAATAACTTGAGAGTTAAAGAGTAAATATCTAAAAACAAGCAGGATATAAGAGAATAAAATATATTTGGTGCTATAAAATTAGTAGTATAATATGATGAAATTAAGACTTACTGCACAGGGAACTTGGATGTTTTGTTTTTCAATAACTGAATAATTTTGAGATGCGATTATATATATAACAAACATACATCTGAGCTTCTGCACAAAGTTGATGTGTCAGTTAATCTGAAGTTTTCCACATATAGTATGCGAAAATACCCTGTGAAGTCTTTTTTACTCTCGATCGTTTGCTTTAAATGGTTTCAATTTGGTTGGTTTCTCAAGGCACATTGTATAACACTATTTATAAATTGCATTCCTATACCTAATTTACATCAAAGTGAAAAATAAACTTTGTTCGGGAAATCCAACGCATCCTTTCAGTTATCCTTGGATATATTTAAACTTTGAAAATAATTTTCAATCCTTTACTTATGTACAAGAATTAATATAGTGAAAAAGAGCATATGTTTTTGTTCATTTCTTAAAGAATCTTTGAATCTTAGAATTTATATTGATCTCCCGTTATATAAATGTGTTTTGTAATATAAATGCCTTTTGCTCATGTTAAATTTTCCTGTTTTCCCGAATAAAAAAAAATTTCTCATTGGATTTTTAAAAAATACAATTCATAACGCGCGCAATCAAAAGGGCTTTCTTTCGAAGCAAAGTTTTTGTAAATAGGTGCATATCGACGAAAGTTATTCCAAAAAAACAGTTTCAAAATTGGGGACTTCGACAAAATTTCGCCTCGTTTCGACGGCATTTTCGGGGCCCATAATTCACGAACGAATTGGGCCATCCTTAGAAAAAGGACATATTCGGAAAGGTCTCGTCAAGTAGATCACGAATATATATTCGTTTGGCTCCCTGTCTCGAATGGGGCCCCCGTGGACCGGGGGACAAGACATTTTGGAGGATTCTTTGCGCAGTACATTGACATTATAGAACTTATTTTATTTTTGTCGAATCGGAGATTGTTTGAGTGGCATATTCTTTTGCTTACTCGTGCGATTAAAATACCTTGTATTTTAACTTATTATATACCTATATATATATATATATATATGCTGCAGTAACCGAGTGGTATAGGTATCGGATCGTGGCTTGCCTTGTCACGAATTCGAGGCCCAATACCACTAAGACCACCGTGTAGGGCAGCGATGCACGTTAAATCTTTTCGAGAGCTGAAACGGCCTCCCGTTGGTGTGGTGTGTGGTAGTTGGGAGAGGGTGCTAGCTCAGGTGTCGTCCTCTTCACTTCACAATGGTTCAAAATTACGTGGTCCGTCGCCAAAAGCCCTCATGTAGCTGAACAATGCGACGTTAATATTCAATCAATCAAACATATATATATATATATATTTATATATATATATATATATATATAATATCTATATACATATATGATTAGAAAATGATAATTGTGATTTAATATTCATTGAGAATTATCTCGCCTAGGAAAAAGAATGCAGAAAATTTTTTTTGCGATAGCAAGTATTCATAATCACGTGTTTACGGCCAGTGAGTGCGTGACGCTGGATCAAACGGGATACAATACGCCGCAGTAGTCTAATAGTCGAGATAAAGTATTTTGCTGCTGGCATTGTTAGCGGAAGTTACAGCCAACTACCGCTGAATACCCGCCATGCAGAGGGGCCACGATATGCTAAATATGTCGAGGCTAAAATGACGTCCTGTAATGGCACAGGGTGGTTCACTAAGTCCGCATTAATCCGTGCTGTCATTAGAAGAGACTCAACTGTATTCCCATCCCTTAAACTGAGCATTAAGAGAGTATTTTGCAGTGTCTTTTTTCGTGCTCAATATTCTCTCATGTACTCTGATTGAGATTTGGCAGCAGCACTTAATAAATTTGCAACACTTTCCTGTTTTTTTTTCTTTTGTCACTTTTTCGACTGGACTTGCTGCTAGTTTTTCTTTCTTTCACGAAACTCTTTTCCTCTTTGTGCATTTGATTTAGGCATTCTGACTAGAATTAATATAATAATTCAACGCAAAAGATAATTAAAAACAAATTAGCCACTGAATACATCGCAATGTAGCAAACAATCTAACAATGAGAGGGCAGGACTAAGGAAATTCATTTCGGGTCGAGACTTGGTGTAATAGTAGTACTCATTTAGGGTGTTCAACACTTAATGTAATTCCGTCAAATGGCCAGTCAATTCGGAGAAAAAAGCCTTCGAAATTCATGCTTAGCTTTTATACAATTAAGTTTCAATTTTCTCCACAGGCCCAGTGGCTCCATTGTTAAATCGCCTGGCTTCGATGAGGGTGGATCCAAGTTCGAATTACGCGAAAAACTTTTTTCTTTCAATTCATTTAATTATTTTTTAAAATTAAATAAATTTATTAATAGGAGGTTAATTAATTAAATGATAATCTACGCAATTATTTTGCATTTTATAAAGTAAAAAATTACTTTTATTATATAAATATGTATATAATGTTTAATAAATATTTTTTTATATAAGTAAATAATATTTATAATAAAATATATATAAAAAGTATTAAATGATATTGTACATAAAAATTATTTACAAATAATTTTATAATGTGAAAAAAATAGACTATAAAATAAATATTATATATAATATAAAGTAATTTGTAACATATATTATTATTATTATTAAATTAATTTTATAATTATATGAAATATTTAATAAGTCCTTTTTAAATAAATATATTTAAGCAATTTTAATAAATATATTTAAACAATTTTAATAATTTCAATTAATAATGATGAATTATTTCAATTAATAATGATGAATTATTTCAATTAATATTAATGAATTATTTCAATTAATATTGATGAATTATTTCAATTAATATTAATAAAATATTTCAATTAATATTAATAAAATATTTCAATTAATATTAATAAAATATTTCAATTAATATTAATAAAATATTTCAATTAATATTAATAAAATATTTCAATTAATATTAATAAAATATTTCAATTAATATTAATAAAATATTTCAATTAATATTAATAAAATATTTCATAATATTAATAAAATATTTCAAAATTAAAAATTATTTTAATTAACTAATATTAATAAAATATTTTAATAATAATTAATAAAATATTTAATTAATATTAATAATTAATAAAATATTTAATAAAATTAATTAATAATATTTTAATAATAATTAATGTTAATTGTATTTACGGAATTTTAATTAATACTAATTAATTATTTTTAATTAATATTAATTTTGAATAATTTTATTGAATAATTAATTTTAATAAACGTATTTAAATAATTTTAATTAATAATTATTAATTTAATTTAATTTTATATAATAATTAATTTTAATAATAAATATTATTTGTTAATGTATATAATTAAAAATTTTAAATTAAAAATATTTTTAAATAGTTTTATTTGATGATTAATTATTAATAATTTTAAATAATAAATTTATTTATTTTTTACTTTATTAAACACAAAATAATTACATAAATATAATGTAATACTAGCCATTATTGTCAGAAATAGAAATATTTCAAATTTTTTGGATCTAAATTACCTTGATTACAATATGGTGACAGTGCGTTTGAACATTAATAGAATATCCTATTTGTTTTTATCTTATTATTTCGAACCCTCCAAGAATATAGATTTTGATTTACAAAAAATTAACCAGATTTTTTCCAACGTGCCCTAAACAGACTGGTCTGGTCTATGGATGCCAATAGTAAATCTGAAACGTGGTTCAGTCCCTTTTCCGACTCTAGAGGCACCAAGCTCGCGTAATTTATTAGTGCCCATAACCTATTTGTCGTAAATGAAGATTGCGGTCCTACATTTTGCGGCTCTCGAGGATCTAGCTACATTGATGTAACTGCAGCTGGAACGGATTTACTGGAAGATGTTTCTTGTTGGCATTTGCCTGCTTATGATTCTCTCTCCGACCACAAAGCAATTGAATTTGATATTGCTCTAAATTCCAATTCTCCATCAAATGATGGTGACAGTTGTATCTTTAATCTGAAAAAAGCGAACTGGAAACTCTTTTATGACTCATCTAAATACTTGCTGTCAAGTATTAGTGGTCTCATTGTCTCCTGCCAAAATCCAGAATCTCTACATGATCTTGCAAAGGAACTAATTTCTATTGTTCAAAATTCTTGCAAAATGTCCATCCCAATTAAAAAGCAGGGAATGCACAGTGTTCCTTGGTGGACAACAGAAATTGGTTGCATGAGAAAACACGTTAATGCTGCAAGACGGAGATTCCAGAGATGTAAAAATGTCACTGTAAAAGAAATTTATAAGAGGAAATATCAGGAGTTAAGAACCAATTATAATCTTAAACTTTTGGATGCCAAAATAAGCTCATGGAAGAAATTTTTGGATGAAATTAATGTAAACAATGTGTGGAAAAAAATTTATACTTTTGGAGTCAAACAGCAGTTTCAGAAAAGAGTTGAACTCAGTGGAATTGCTCTTCCAAGTGGAGCTGTGACTAATTCTTTTGAAGAGACAATTAATGAGGTTCTCTTCCATTCTTTTCCTGATGATTGTGAGAATGATGATGATGATTGTCATAAGGAAATACGGAATGACGCTCTTATCAATAGCAACGTAACGGATGACCCGCCTTTTACCATCCATGAAATTGATGCTGTTATAAATAAATTGAAGTTAAAAAAAGCACCTGGCCCTGACTCTATTCCTAACGAAGTTGTCAAGAAATTGCATGAAATGTACCCTGATCTTTTCCTAATAGTTTTTAACTCATGTCTTCGACTCAAGACTTTTCCTCGCTGTTGGAAAAGCTAGATTATCCAAATTTCCCCAAAAAGACAATGATGTCCGTGTTCCTAATTTAGACAACCTAGGTGTATCGTTGCTGTCAACTTTGGGTAAATGTTTTGAAAGACTCATTATCAAAAGAGTAGCCTGGCGTTTATACAAAGATAATTATTTCAATAAAAACCAATTTGGTTTTATGCCTCAAAAATGTACTGAGGATGCTTTGGTGAAACTTAACGAAATTGTTTTAAAAGGAAAAAAGAGAAACCTTCATACAATCCTGGTTTTCTTGGATATTAAGGGTGCTTTTGATAATGCTTGGTGGCCTGGTATTCTGAGTCTTTTTAAAAAGATCAAACATCCCGGCAACTTGTTTGCGTCATTTCCAGCTTCTTGAAGATAGATCTGTGACTTTATCTTTAGGTCATTCCCCAAAAAAGAAACTTTGAACAAGGGATGTCCTCAGGGATCTGTTTCTGACCTTTTCTCTGAACGTCATTATAAATGATTTTTGAAAAATCTTGGCTTTTTCTTCCTGTGAAACGATTGCTTTGCCGATGACTTACTTCTTTGTTTCCAGGAAAGTCTTTTCCTGATATAAGCAGACAAGCGCAGTTTACTCTTTACTTTGCATCAACCTGGACAAAGAATTATAAATTAGAGTTTAATGATGTCAATTCAAAAGTTATGATCTTGGAGAGGAGAGAGAGAAAACAACGTTCTCACGGGCAACCTCACCCTTAATGGGTTTTCTTGATTGTGTGAAAGAACTAAAATATCTTGGTATTGTCCTGACAGTAAATTCTGTTGGAAACAACATGTTTTGCATCTTTCGAATAAATGTGAAAAATTCTTCTAGGGCTTAATAGAGTTGCCAGAAATAGCTTTGGGATCAAGTCCAATGTATCATTCTCATTTATAAACAAGGCATTGTTCCATTTATTTGTTACGGCTCACGAATCTGGGCTCCGCCTTGAAGAAGAAAATAAATTGTCGGCTTTTGCGAAAAATTTAACGAAGAATACTCTCCGAGTTATTTCTGGGTATCGAACGATATCCTATGAAGCTGTGTTTGCTATTTCGGATTTCCGCCTATTGACATCTTTATTATCAGGAATAATGAATGCAAGATTGCAACGAAGAACCTGTCAATAAGAGTTAGATGTTCCCTGAGAGTTTCTGAGCTCCTTCATCCTTCTGAACGATTTCCCCTTTAAATTGTTTGATTACCGTAAAAATATTGAAAATAACTTTCCAGTTGTCTGTTTACAGATGGCAAGCAAAATCAACAATAAGGTTGGACTTGCATTTTGTTATCTTCCCAAAATTTTATTGAAATTGAAACTTGCCAATTTAGAATAAGAGATGAGTGTAGTGTGTTTCAGGCTGAATTACTTTTTCATAGCTCAATCAGTCTCTTGATCTGCAGTAACGAAATCCTTTCATCGAATTTTAATTTGCAGCGATTCTCTGTCATCTTTGTGTGCCTTTAATAACATTAATTCCCCCAAAATAAACTAATTGTTAAAACGCATATTAATCTCAATTTTTCTTCGAAGCAGAGGAGTACAAGTTTTTCTTTTCTTTTGTTCGAGGACATACAGGAGTCTATGGCAATGAACGTGCTTTGACTGGCTTGCAAAGAAGCGACAAAGTAAACGATCCGATTCCTATGAGCATTCCAAAAATCACATCATAAAAAAGTTTTTAAAGAAAAATTATTTCCGAGTGGAATAACTTGTACCAACTTTCAACTAATGCGCATCTCACCAGGAATTTATTCCTTTCTATTGAAACTGTTTAAGGCTAAGCACTTTCAACTAATTTTAAACTTACCCAGTTTCTAACTGGGCATGGAAACGTTAAAAAGCCTATTTAAAGCGCTTCAATTTGTCGCCTACTGATCAGTGTTCTTGCTCCAGTGACGCAGTCAGATGCCAAGCATCTGATTCTTGCTTGTACTAAATTCGCTTCGGAAAGACGTACACTCATGAATTGCCTACAAAAGAACAATATAATTAATGGCCTCTCCTTTCTCTGCATTTATTCAAAAAGCAAAAATCATTTTTCACATCGTTTTGTGCATACATTAATTGCATTTATTACTGTATTATTTAAATTGTAAATTTTGCGTGTTTGTAAAATTTTTCTGTACATGAACTATATATGTGTGTGTATGTGTGTGATTATGTATATATGTGTGTGTTTATATATATGTATGTATATTTGCATGCTTTATGTATTTAACTTGTCTTGAAAATTTTTGTGATCATATTTTCTTATCTTCCTCATTGTATAGTTTTAATTTTGATTATCTCCGTTCACATGTGACAATCGCCTTGTATTTTTCTGTATTTGTTGTATCTGTATTCACTTTTTTCCCCTCTTTTTGGTTCCCATTTGTGAATATTTCCTTCTATATGTAATTTCCTATCACTATTGTTTGAGTATTGACTTACGCCTTGTAAGCCTTGTGTTATACTTGTCGGCACACAAGGAGTCTACCTAGAGTCTCAAAAAATAATGTAATACTTAATAAACCATTTATAAATAAATTTATTTAATTTTAAAAAGATTTTTCGGGTGATTTGAACTTGGATCCGCCCGCACCGAAGGCAGGAGTTATACCAATTGGGCCTGTGGGCCCGTGGAGAAAATTGAAACTTAATTGTATAAAAGCTAAGCATGAATTTCGAAGGCTTTTTTCTCCGAATTGACAGGCTATTCGAAGGAATTACATTAAGGTATCCGACTACGTTAAGAGAGAGACATGATTTTAAAAAAGCGCATAAATGTATAATTTTCATGATATTTAGTGTCACTTAGATTAGAACAAATGTGTAAAATTGTTTTAAGGATAGTATGACAAAAACAAATTATTTAAATACAATATTTTGGCAAAAAATCAACTTAGAATAACCTTTTTTCCAAATGTACTCCTTTTGTAAAAAATGCTTCTATTATAATGATATTTTGCCTGTATATAGCTCAGACCTCTGTTCAGAGGCTCAACTATGCTTTTTGAAAAATTCAAATTATTTTCAGAGTTAAAACCATTTGAAATAATATTCGCTGCATTTTCTTAAAATTTCTCCTTTCTGTTGACGTAAGACATGGATAAACCGACTTCCAAGTTATGCATTTCAAAAATTCTAGTTGAGACTCTGTACATAGGTCTGAGCTGAATGCAGGCAAAATATTAATATAATAGAAGCTTTTTACAAAACGAGAACATTTGGAAGAAATGTTATTCTAAATTAATTTTTTGCTAAAATATTGTATTTAAATAATTTTTTTGTCATATTGTTCTTAAAACAATTTTATACATGTATTCTAATCTAAGTGACACTAAATATCAAATATAATCCATTTACATGCTTTTGCTAAATCACGGTTCCGAACGTAATGAATTTCCTTAGTCGGGCACTCTCCTTGTAAGAAAATATTTCAAAAAAGCATGCTTTTGCTGCGAGAGCTATTTTGTCTACACCGTAATGTCACTGCATCTCATACAAACGTTGATAGATATTCCCTGGTCTGGGAGAAATAGACACCCAATAGGAAGGTTGGCAAGTTGACCAATCGGAGAAGTGAGGTATCATCCAACTTATTCACGGATATGACGCAAGTCAAGTGGTGCCCCGCTCCCCCCTTTTCCTCCCAACTCGCTATCCTATCATCATGGTGACGATTCAGGGGGATGGGGGGGTAGAGACTACTCCCTTTCGCTTTTTCACTAATACGTAAAACTGAGCAAATTTCTCATTCACTCTCGTGCGCAAAAAGTTTTACTTCAAAACCTGGAACAATGTAGATTAATTTTTCTGAAATAAGGCTGTAACTATGGACTAAATAATAATTATAGAAGAAAATTTTCACTTCAAAGTAATTTGAATTATTAAAATAATATCTAACTAGGCAAGCCATTTAAATACTTTACCGCGACAAGCTAAGTCAAATTACAGTACAAGAACGCCCCAATCACGATACATAAAGTATTTTTATTTTAATATACACTGAATCTTCTTCTGAACTTTATTTTCTTACCTTGAAATTTTTTTCTAATCATCTTACACATTTCAACTGCTTTTTAAATATTAACGTGAAAAATAAAACAAGCAGAAGATTCAGCGAATATTGTAAAAAAAACAACAACTACAACCTCTGACGATAAAGTTCGGTGAATGAAGTCAGAGCGTCTGATCTTACAACACTGGCGAAATAAAATGATGCACACGCGTAGCGGCATGTGTATTGACCATTTCCCCTCACCATTGTTCAAATAAGAGTCATTTGGGGTCCATGAAAGTCTTTTGTTTACAAATTATTTGTTCAAAGCGTTGGCTCTTAACGTGAACTGAACGAACAAAATATCGGATTTAAGGATTTGGTTTAAGCATGGCAAGGCCACGAAAAGAAAACTTATGTGATGCTGATACGTGCTCATGCAGATCAAGCACTTTCCATGAAAGTAATGTGTACGTGTGGTTCACCCGTTTCAGATGGAACCGGAAAGTGTTTCTGACAAAACCTATAGCGGAAGATCGGTGAGTTCCATCAGTGATAAAAACATTAAGTGAGGCAATTAATCATGAAACATTGTTGATTAATTGTGCTCATGACAGTTGTAGCCAGTATTTAGGGATGAGAAAAACGTGGATAATACGTGCGGTACGACTCCTACAACGTTCATTGTTTTTTGTTCAAAACAATTCTCACCCTCACTCAGCCAACATCGTCAAAGGATAAAGGATCACCTGGATAAAAGGAGGGGTTGGTGCAAACTGAACATCCACCCTATTCGCTAGATCTCAGTCGTCCATACTTCATATTCCCACGACTCACTCTCATTTTGAAAGGAAAGAGATTTAACGATATTCTTTACACACAACGAAACATCATGAGGCTTTGGAATTCCATCTTAAAGGAAGATGTTTCGCGAAAATCCCAGAACATTTATAGAAGATCTCAGTGGTGCATTGTTATGGGAATTAAATATTTTGAAAAGAACAATAAGGTATCTTCCGTTAATAATTCTTCTACGTTTATGTTACAAAACTAGGCACAGAACTTTATTGTCAGAGTTTGCACATTGATTTCTTTTTGACTTCTCGACTCCAAACTTTCTTTTCACTTTTATATTTGAAAATTAGCAACTAGGAAATTTTTTTAAGGATTTAAGATGATAAATTGAAGAAAACTTAAACTTTGTTTAAATTTATTAAACAAATCAAAAAATTATATTACTTACAACAGATAATTGTTAGACACATATACAATTCAATCTTCTATCAAAAACATTATGAAGGACAAGAAATATTTGGTTTTGCAAGAGGAATCAAGCTAACGATTGCTAGGATTCTTGAAAACTTGAAAAGCACAAATCACTTAGACAATCCCGTGGATTTCTACAACTCTTAACAAGTTTTGAAAAATAGTCAATACAGTAAAGGTAAAAATGATGATTGCTGATACGGTATCACGATTTAACGCAGTTTCGACAGATAAAGATAAAATAAGTGAGGAAATTGTAATTCGGTGAATTTAACAGTTTTTAATCCACTTCCTTTTTCATTTTAAAGTAGGATCCTGTTCCTTTCCCGTATAGTTTTATAGTAGATTGTATAAAATAACTATACATTCCGCCAAATGTATTGCAGCAAAACTTCTAAGAATATTAAGCATTATTTGAAAGATGCAAATGAACTTCCATTCCTTACCAAAAAAACTCAAATCAATCAACATACTGCCACTGAAATGGGTGAATGTAAGGATCTAATCAAAAAGATTTTTTAAATAATCCACACAAGGAAATCAAAGTATATGTTTCCCGCTAAAAATGAATAATTATTGTTTTACGTACAACGACAGATTTACAAAATGATGGGAGTGAATGAGATGATATTGTCGTACCTTAAAGGTACAAGGGAGCTATTTTGTTGGAAGTCTGGAGGGTTGGGTGTGTTTGCTTAGGTGTCGTCCTCAGCACTTAAACGTGGCTCAGAAACATGAAATTCGTTTCCAACATTCTCTTTGATACTTCGAATTCGAGTTCAATATTTATTTGATGAATTAAAGAAACCATTTATTGCAGTAGTTGCCACAGTGGTGGTCCGTGAAAAAATTTTGCTGGTGCCCAGAAAAATGTGTGAAATATTCTTAGTCATCAAGTTATGTTTTAAGATGCAGTGAAACATGATTCAGTTCATTAATTGAATATTAACGTCGCACTGTTCTGCTACACGAGGGCTTTTGGCGACGGACTACGCAATTTTGAATCATGGTCAAGGGATGTGGACGACACCTGACCTGGCACCCACTCTCCTAACTACCACAACACACCAACGGGAGGACGTTTCAGCTATCGACAGATTTAACGTTCATCGCTGCCCTACACGGCGGGTCTTTAGTGGTACTGAGTTCGATTTCACGACAAGGCAAGCCACGTTCGATACCTGTACCTCTCGGCTACCGCGGCCAATGTTCAGTTCATAACAATACCTGAAAAGTTATAAAAACTCTACTTCATAAAATAACTCCAGGGTAAGTGTCGTACTGCTATAGCTTCATATTTCGTCTCGCCTCGTTTCGCACTCTTCTAATGTTTCACTCTCCTGTATGCCGCATATGTACATTAGTTGAATCACTTAAATGTGGTCTTATGGACGTATTGAGTTCAATATAAAATATATTCAATATATCAGTTGGGTTACTAAGGAAGTTTTTGTGTACTTCTTTTGTATATTTGTGTTTATTTAATACGGGTGTTATCTAAAATGTCTACCGGTGTTATGTTGTGTTAAATCTTAACCATGTGGAAATTTTCTTTTATTTGATATTTATTGGGATAAAATTAGTTTGACTTTTCGATATTTCTTCTCTATTTATATTAGACTGAAGTAAATGAAACTCATAATGAATGAAAAAAAATCAAATGAATATATTGCATTCCTTTGTTAGTTCAAAAAGTACCGAGAACGAAGATAACATTAATAGTACTTCCCCCCTAACCGTTAACTGATCAATAAATAAGACTCTCCATAGCCTTCATTAGGCACCATTAGGAAAAACGTTGAAACGGGAGGTTTTTACAGTTTGTTTATTTTCTTATGTTTTATTATAATAAATCTTTCATAATTTTTTTTACAATTTATAGTTTCATTTTAATAACTAGGAGCATTTTATTCGTTCTTAGATCACAGATTTTTAAAAAATATATATATATAAAACATTAAAAAATCCTATTAAGTCGCGGGATTTAAATTAGGAATATGCTGGTGCGTCAGGTCAAAACATTTGGCAACCGCTGCTATTAGTGTCGGATTGGGTTAGGAGTGTATTTTGGGATTAGGGCAATTGACGAGGACGATACTTAATTGGCATCCCACCTCCAACCTTCCAAAGAAAGCACTTTGAGACTCTACAGATTTATAAAATGGATCAACTCCTCTGCTTTTTGAATCTTCAGTGGCATTAGGTCTTGAACCCATGACACAATGGTGCCCAATCTCGAAGACACGTCGCCGCTCGGCTTCCAGCCACTCAAAATGGTGGGAAATGAGGATTGAAATCTAATGTCATTTCAGTGATATAGATATATATTTTCCGATTTGTAGCAACTAGATTTCGCTTTTTGAGTAACTATATCCAGTAAAAGAAATTTAAAACATATATGTGTAAACCAGACATATATGGGGTTCAAAAGAAAGAGTAATTATTTCCTTTACAAATTTTCATTCTCCTTAAATGATGAAGTCAACAAAATTCAGTAGCAGGGTGATTATAGCGAAGAAGTACGCTTTTCACTTATGTGTCAAATGTTTGAAGTAGCTTTCTTCTGTAAAATTTTAAGGGAATCTATTCATACTTGCATTAAATCTTTTCTTCGTAATTTCAAGAGCACATTTAATCATGGAAGATTTCGTTCGGAAAACTTTATTTTAGATATACCGAATAATCGCAAAATACGGACAAAATTGCCTTCAGAAATGTCCTTAAGATATAACAAGCTACAGTTTTTATTTCGATACATTACCAAAAACACTTACAGGAATTTTAAATACTACATGAATCTAAAAATTGAATACGAAAATTTAATAAAAAAATGTATTAATTTAAGATTTTATTTTGATATACTATAAAAAATACATAGTATAGAAATTTTTAAAATTTCCCATGGTTAATATTAAAAATTACTGCCAGTTCTTAGGTTATTTCTATCAAAGTCAATTGCCGATAAAAATATTCAAGTACATTTAAATTATGGCAAGTATTTTGAATGAAAATAAATGACTTCGAATATTTCTATTTTTAACTTTTCAATTGTCATGTCCGAAATAACCTCGGACACGGTGTTAATGCTCTAATATTTTCTTTGTGGGTATTATGCGGGTAAATCGTTTTAAGTGCATCTTATTTATCTTTAGAGGTACATATTTCGGGAAAACTATTTTGGCTTCAGCATTAGCAAAAACCAAAACAATAACGAAAAAAGTTAACTTGGACTCAATTCAATAGATGGTGTTTAATAAATAGTACTCTTGATAATTCTAGAATCAACCTCAAAAAGAGAAGAGTAAAGTATACCTAAGACGATGATTGTTTTTGATTACAATCTAATCATAGGTAGTGTAGATCGCTGTGATCAGGAAATATCCTTTCAGCCAAGAATCCGAAAACACCAGAAAAAATATTCTAAAAAGGTATTTCTACGTTTACTTAACAAGGTACTTTGAAACTCATGTTTCCTCTAAAAAATGTAGTTTATAAAAAATTGCATTTTTAGAATTTCGTATCCAAGTTGTAGAAAAACTTTTACTTAAATTTGATGATGCAGCTCTTGGACAAAGGATTACTGGCAGAACAACTACAGTTGATTACCTGCCTTCTTACATTACAAGATTTTATATCTTATATAAAACTTCCTGAAGGACTAATATGTATATTGATTTATGTTTATATTTATTTTAGTTAAAAATATAATTCTTCATTAGAAATGAACTTTACCACAGCCACGCTGTGTGTGTGGCGACACCTCGAGAGAATATGCAGTTGCTGAAAAACCACAAAGATTTCCATGTAAGTGCAATTCAAAATATCAGTTTTCATTTACTACGCATGTTTGATTTTGTAATAAATATTTATTTTTGCATTAAAGCATTTGAGAATATATACCAAAATTATCGAAATAACTTGAGTTATAGAGTAAATATCTAAAAACAAGCAGGATATAAGAGAATAAAATATATTTGATGCTATAAAATTAGTAGTATAATATGATGAAATTAAGACTTACTGCACAGGGAACTTGGATGTTTTGTCTTTCAATAACTGAATAATTTTGAAATGCGATTCTATATATATAACAAACATACATCTGAGCTTCTGCACAAAGTTGATGTGTCAGTTAATCTGAAGTTTTCCATTTAGTATGCGAAAATACCCTGTGAAGTCTTTTTACTCTCGATCGTTTGATTTGAATGGTTTCAATTTGGTTGGTTTCTCAAGGAACATTGTATAACACTATTTATAAATTGCATTGCTATACCTAATTTACATCAAAGTGAAAAATAAACTTTGTTCGGGAAATCTAACGCATCCTTTCAGTTATCCTTGGATAAATTTAAACTTTGAAAATAATTTTCAATCCTTTACTTATGTACAAGAATTAATATAATGAAAAAGAGCATATGTTTTTTTTTTTTTTTTTGTTCATTTCTTAAAGAATCTTTGAATCTTAGAATTTATATTGATCTCCCGTTATATAAATGTGTTTTGTAATATAAATGCCTTTTGCTCATGTTAAATTTTTTCCTGTTTTCCCGTAAAAAAAGAAATTCTCATTGGATTTTTCAAAAATACAATTCGTAACATGCCTGTTAAAAGGAGAAAAACTTTCTTTTGAAGCAAAGTGTTTGTAAGAAAATAGGTGCACTATCATTGATGTTATTCCAAAAAAACAGTTTTAAAATTGGGGGCTTTGACAAAATTTCGCCTCGTTTCGACGACATATTTCGGGGCACATAATTCACCAACGAATAGGGCCATCCTCACAAAAATGACATATTCGGAAAGGTGTCGTCAGGTAGATCACGAATATATATTCGTTTGGTTCTCTGTCTCAAAGGCGCCCCGTGGACCGGGGGACAAGACATTTTGGAGGATTCTTTGCGCAGTACATTGACACTATAGAACTTATTTTATTTTTGTTGAATTTGAGATTGTTTGAGTAGCATATTCTTTTGCTTACTCGTGCGATTAAAAATACCTTATTATTCTTATTATATATATATATATATATATAGGCTGCGGTAGCCGAGTGGTATAGGTATCGGATCGTGGCTTGCCTTGTCACGAATTCGAGCCCAATACCACTAAAATTACACTGCGTGTGGGGCAGCGATGCAGGTTAAATCTATCGAGATGAAACGCGTCACTCCGTAGAGGTGCCAACTCAGGTGATGGTTCAAGAATTACGTGGTCCGTCGCCAAAAGCCCTCGTGTAGCTGAACAATGCGACGTTAATATTCAATCAATCAAACATATATATATATATATATATATATATATACATAAAAATATATTTATATATGATTAGAAAATTATAATTGTGATTTAATATTCATTGAGAATTATCTGGCCTAGGAAAAAGAATGCAGAAAATTGTTTTTTGCGATAGCCAAGTATTCATAATCACGTGTTTACGGCCAGTAGTGCAAGACGCTGAATCAAACAGGATACAATACGCCGCAGTAGTCTAATAGTCGAGGTAAAGAATTTGTTGCTGGCGTGTTATGAGTTTTAGCCAACTACCGCTGAATACCCGCCATGCAGAGGGGGCCACGATATGCTAAATATGTCGAGGCTAAAATGACGTCCTGTGTTGTAGTGTGGAATCTAGGAGAGAGGGGTGCCAGGTCAGATGTCGTCCTCGTCACTCGACCAAGGCTAAAATTTATGAGGTTTTTCACTAACATCGCTCGTGCAGCATTATAGTGCGATGTAAATGTAAGTCTAACTCTAACAAACAAAAGATGAAAAGTATATAGGGAATGTCGAAGACCGATGATTTCACGCTGGCATGATGTAGTCTTTAGTAGAATGCGGTATCAACGCAGTTGTCATTTTTGTCACCCTACCAAGTTCAAATATAAAAGGTTCGTTAATAGTAGCAGCATTGAAATCTACTTTTTTCTATTGAGAACATTAATAAATCCCCGGGCACAACAAAGTATCACAAGGAGTATTACAGAAATAAGCCCGAAGCACACATTATAAAAAATGAAGGAATTTAAGAGGGTCTCTTCACGAAAATCCGGGTAAAAAATTGATTTTTCAATTTTGATTGAAAAATAAAGTTCCACTCTTTTTCTTTCTAATGCACTAGTAATTTTGGTTCTAACTGAATTAGAAGTATTTGTAATATTTTTTTAAAAAAGTAGTTTACACCTGTCAATCCCCAAAACAGCGGATCGCCACGCCCCCCTCAAATCATAACAAAAGACACATGTTACTTTTCAGCCTTTTCAAATAGTTTAAATTGATTAAAAGAATTTATTTTGACCAGCAACTTATGCAGGAAAGAAGTGAAGTGAATAGTTGTAGATGTTTGTTTACTTTTTGTGGTAACCGCATGCTATATTTTTACATCATTAAATACAACGAATTTCTGCTATCGTGTGGAATAGTGTTTTCCATCAAAAAGAATATTGATAAAATGTTTAAACAACGTTTTTAAAACTTGGTTAAATAATAAAACGTTTTAAAAACGAAAGTTTGGAAAAAAATGTACAAAAACCCAAAATTTCGATTAATTAAACGTTACATAAGAGTCAGACGATTTCAACAAAAATAATTCAGATTTAAAAGCAAAGTTAGGTAAGTTTAATAAAGATGTTTCTTTTTTTATTCATTTGAATGTTTCTGTGAAATGACTAATATTGTTCTATTTTCTTGTGCTTCGAAACAACATTAATAAAATAAATAAAATGTAAAACCAGGTATTCACATAAATTTTGGCTACAAAATTGTTAATATGTTGTGACTTTTGTGGTCTTATTCAAACATTTCTTAATACCAGGTTTACTAAAACAGTAGTTAATCAAAAAAGATACAAAATTATATAAAGTGAACAATAGACTTTCATATGCTAGGAGGTCTATTAAAAAAGAAGAGTTTCAAAAATATTTTGCGGAATTATTAATTTGTCACCTACACTAAAAAGGTTTTACGATCCCATGCATACATTAAATACCCCGACATAGAAAGTAACTAAATTGTCTATGGCATTAGCTGCTACCGAAACAATATCATTTAATAATGGATGCCAAAATGTACCTGTGGCTATCGATGGTACCTGGCAAAAAAAGGGCCATACTTATATAAATGGTTTTTTTACGGCAGTTGGTTTTTGGGCACGGGGAATTATAGAATTTACAACTTCCTAAAAAGGGGATGCAGATAACATACCAAAAGTTCAAAGTCAGCAAAAGTAATATTTTGATTAAAAGAAACGTAATAAAAATCTCTCATCGTAGGATTACAGCAAAGCAAACAAAATATTTTCTTTTTATTTTGATGACCTTTTTCAACAGATGATATATATAAATCATATCAATGTAGATCTGTATTTTTATTATATCAGAAAAGTTTTTTTTTCATTTTAGTAAATTAACTTTTTTAACCTTTTATTTTCGATATGCTCGCGCCCCCCTTGAAGGGATATCGCGCCCCCTCAGGGGGCGCGCCCACAGTTTGAGAAACACTGACATAGAGTGATAAGTGTTCGGCAAGTTACATTGTAAATAGTAGGGGAATGGAAGTTATAGAGAAGTACTTCTTTTATTTTTGTATCTTCCATCGCTTGCAGACATTACACAATTTACGATATACACGATATTTGAACTCTATGGGGACTCTCTAAAGCATACAAAGCAGTTTTAGAATCTAAACCTTAAAGATATGTCAATATTGAAAAATTAGAATGTGTTGGTCATGTTGTGTGTGTGTGAGAAAATGATGGGGACATGACTTAGGGCTTTAAAATCAAAATTAAAAGGCAAAAAGCTTGAGGACATAAAAACTCTAGGATGCCATAATGGCTTGACAGATGCAGAAATAGACAAATTTTAAAAATACTGTGTTTTGGCTATTCGAAACAACTCGAGAAACTTGTCAGCCATAAAGCAAGCTATTTGGGCTATATTTTTTGATAAAATATCCACAGATTTGAATCTACGACACGGTTTATGCCCCATGGGAAGTGACTTGTGGTGTATATATAATATGTCCAAACTGAAAGGTTACACATATAAGCATAAACACAACTTACATATTGCAATGATGAATTGCATAAATAAGTATTTAGAGGTCTCTGGTCTTGAAATTTTTTCTAAATGCTTGCTTGATAAAACTCAAAATATTAGTGAAAGCGGAAATAGTATTTGATGTATAATTAAAAAAACTGTATTTGTGCAGTTGGGAACTTTAAAAACTATAGTACATGAAGCTATATATTTATATAATCAAGCGTGTTATATAAAAAGAAATCGTATGAGGAAAGAGAATTTTCAACTTTCCTGAATAAATAAAATGAAAGCGTAAGTAAATAGAGTATACAAAAGCGTGTATAAATAAGCGTATGTAAACATTTTGTATAGAAACTTCATAAACAAAGGCAGCAGCAAAGTTATGTGCAAGCTCCTTAGTTGTCATGTGTCTGTGATGACGTGCAGCTATGAATGGAATTTTAATAAATTCGTTCTTTAAAGCGGAAAAAGTTCTATAAGTGAAAGGAATTATTTATTTTTACCACGGTTAAGGGATGAGGACGAAACTTTCAATGACAGTGACACTATCAATAATTTAATCAATTAGGAAGACGGACATGATGCCGCATTCTTTGAGAGCGGATAAAAATACGCAGGGTTCCAGCTTTCCAACAAATTGGAAAAGCATTTTCTTAAAATAAATACCAGTTAAGAAAAGAGTATAAAATACCAAAAAGGACTTCAATCATTTATAGCTGGTTATCATGACATTTACAAGCAACTGACAACCATCCTTCGTCACAAAAACTTATCTCTTACTTTATGTTGCCAAAAAATAAATTAATTGAAATTGCACCTTCAAGTGACGAAAGCGATTTTGAACTTATTCCTTACAGGACTTTGGATTATGATGAGTAGCAATGAATTATGTATGTGCATTTTAAAGACTTATCCGTGTATACAATGAGAGACTATATGTTTTTAAAATGTTTCCATGTTTAATTTTTAATTATTTATTTTGTTATGGAAGTACTCTTACTTAAATTTCGTAAATAATTGGCATATTTTATAAATGCGACTTTTTTGCGGTCCCCATCCACCGCATAAATAAAGTTTTTTGTAGTATTTCCCCGAATTAGTTTATTTTATGTAAGAATTTATGAAATTTTTGAATATTTTTTGTGCGTTTATTTTTATGCGGTCCCAATCTACGATACAAAAACAGGTTTAACTGTACAGATAAAAAATTATATTTATTGGACAGATACACTATACTGTAAATAACAAGTGCTTAATTTTTTAAGAAATTTGGGTGCATAGATCCAGTGAAGTCAGTTCCCAGAATAACCATCTCTGAGAGTAGAAAAAAAACTTGTACGTCTGGCCATTACGTCAAACAGAGATCGGATGGAATGCTCGAGTACAGACGCCAATGCAGCTTCAACACGATGCTACAGCTCATCAACCATGGTGACGAGTTAGTCGCTGGACAACCATGGACCAGACATTTCCTATTGGGAAGACATCAAATGAACGTCCTGGCCAGGACAAAAGCTGAACATTTTCCGTATCAAGGAAGGTCCGTACAATACTAGAAATATGCGGGCGTGCATTATCCTTCTGAAACGTAAGGTTTAACAGGAACCGAATAAAGGGCAGACCCACGGGTCGTCACCCCCCAGAAAGGTTACGTGCAATGTTCAAAGTGCCGTCAGTGTAAAAAAGAGGTGACCGATACGTGTATCCAATAGCACACCATACCATCCCGCCAGATGATGGATTCGTAGGCCGATGACTAGTGCACGCTGCCAATGTGTGTTCCCCACGATGCCGCCAAACACGGATGCAACCATCTGCATGCTGTAAAGAGAACATTGATTTATCATTGATTTATCTGATCTCGCCATTCATGTATACAGATTCGTCGTTGATCACAGCATTGAAAACGCTTCTGACTGTGATGCAGTGTCTAAGATAGCCGGAGCCGTGGTCTCAGAGCTGAGAGTCCATGCTGCTGCAAATGTCGTCGAACTGTTCGTGCATCTTGCAAACAACCTCAATTTTTGACTCTGGGTTCGTGACGAGGCGGCACGATCCATTAAGGTCATGCGGATAACAGGCCTTTCTTCTCTGCTGCTAGCGATAGGGAGTCATTAAGTTCAACACGGCGTTCCGCGTTACCACCCGGAACACATCGACTCCATATTCTGCTAACAATCATTGGATCTCGACCGATGCGAGCTGTAATCATGCGATACGATAAACCACAATCCCTGTACGCTACTTTTCGACCTTTATCAACATCAGAAACGTGCTGGTACACATTTTTGCTTCTTAAACAAGGCATCACAACAGTGTTTTACCAGATAAAACCATTCAATTCAATTTGTGTATGAGAAGCTGGCCGAAGAATTTTTCTCATTTGTGCACATTTTAAGTATCACTGCCATCGCCTGCTTTGTTCAAATGCACTGAAAAGCAAATCATATGCATATCACAGCACCTTCTTTAAATATCACGTCTTTACCAAGTCGTTTTCTTGGTGTATCAAGTTTAATGAACAGTAGTGTAGCTAAACACTTGAAAGTAGAAATGCATGTTCGCATTAAATAAATTTATTATTTAGTTTATCACTTGTCCGAATTTTTTGTATAGCACAGTGTTATTTCATAGCAATAAAAAATACTTTACTACTAGGATAAATTTTGTACAATAAAAAGTGCTGCTTATAATTTTAATATTATAAGCAGTACGATCAAATAATTTGGCTATTCGAAATTACATGAATTAAACAGATTGTAATAGTTCTCTATAGTTCTTTTGTAGAGTTACATTTGAAATATCCAAATTTTAGAGGGACAAAGACGCTTTCTTCTTTCTCGGATACATTTTTCTCAATCTAGTTTCTTGTGTTGAGTTCAACAGCGGCGATTTCTAGAACTTTAGATCTCTCATTGATAGTGATGTGACGTCTCCTCATTAGCATAACTCTCCCAACAATACTAATCAAGATTAACGTATGCGGCATCAAGTTGTCCAAATGGATCGTTGTACCTCCCAAAAGTGACGGCTATTATTCTCTTTTCCGACATCAAAACTTATGTGAATTGTTTCGAAAAAGTGTTTTGATGTCTCCACACTTTTTATTTCCCTGACATACAAAAAATTTTAATCTGAAGGTAGCTTCATGGAACAGCAGAAATTTTAAGGGTTCCCTCTCACATCCGTGACGCACACAACTTAAAGGAAGAATATTGTCGGTGACCAGGACAAAGACACACCCTCAGTGGGAATTTGACAAAGAGATGTCGTTTAGTAGCGGAGATCAGACGTGCCAGCGTATTGAACCCATGCACAAATATAGAAGGACAACAATAGAAAGAGCTGAGTGCAGATATGTTACACGTGTAAATGAGAGGTGATTGGGGTCTTAAAAGTGACCTGCATATGGAGTTTAAAGGGGGTGCTCGGAAATTGACGGAACTCTCGATCTCATTTCATTTATGAAAATGTTCACTTTGGAGTTGGGGACGCAACTCAAAGACCAAAGGAAGTGAATTTTGTAACATTTCTTTGAAAGAGGGAGTGCCGGAGTTTTTGAGTGAGTGAGTGTAGGGTTTTATGGCGCAAGAGCCAATTTTGGCTATGCTGCGCCAAACATGTTAAAAATAATTCAAAATGTTTTATAAAATATTTAAAAATAATGAGCCGATTGACAGGAACGGGCTCACTCCTGCCACCCGTATAGAGTGAAGCGTGGGACAAAGGGAACGCGAGGATCCCAGAACCATCTTTCTCCTACGGGACGCCGCACACGGCAAACATGGGTTGAAACCAACGGTGTTTGTCGAAACAAATAAAGCAACATAATCAAGTATTTAAAAATATACGAAAAAGAGCAAAAAACGCAAAAGAAATTGGACCCAGAAAATATTTAATAATAAATAGTACAACGATTTAATCAATGTACATCTTAAATAACATTTGGGCTGTGGTCTCGACGTGAAAAAGAAAGGAAATTTGATGGCATAAGGAGGGCAGAAAATACAAAGGACCACTAGGGTACTGGGTTCGAAGCGTGTTTACCAAAGTAAAACCCTGGGAAAAGGAAAAAGATCACAGAGGATACCTCGAAATTGTGACACACTATCACCTAAAGAAGTGAGCCCTGAGGTGGCAGATCGTTGATCGACAGCAAATACAGACAAATTGAATTAAATTTTACTATTGCGAAAAACTCTCAAGTGTGATATATTAACATTGAAATTACAATTTTATTAGTTACTCTAGAATAAAATGTCTTTTTGCCAATTAGCTGTGTGACTTTTGACGTTACCTTGTCACGAAGTTACAGTTTTATCCCTCCCCATGTATATGATAAACTGTTTTCAAAAGTCATGGTAATTACCGTCACTAAAATTCAAAAACTGAGTATTATTATGTCATTTATTGATTCTACATTAGATGTGTCTGCACGACGCATGGGTTTGACATGCTTGTTTTAACCTATTGAAGGTCTTACAAATAACTTCATAAAAAATATTAATTTGTTATAGATATTGATAAAAGTCCGCAGAAGCTATGATCGATTTTCTGTTGTTTATTTTCCATTTTTAAAGCCATTTTACTCAGATTCTAAAAAGTTGCTAAAATTATCACAAAATTAATTTGATACGCATCTTCAATACTTACTTATAGGAAACTTCCAAGAATATATATATGTAAGGATAATTAAATTAGATTAAAAATTAAATTCCCTATCTAGCAATTCACTTTATATTTTCTCCTCACCTCTTCAAGTATCAAATTAATCACCCATTTATTTCTTCCGAACATATGGACTAGTCAATAAACATGTCTAATTTCAGATCGTTATATTTAATAGCCCTATATGTCAGCATTAACTTTCAAGAGCACTCATTAGCGCCGCGATCGGTGTTTTAAGTGTTAACCACTTAAGATTTTCGGTGGCGTGCTTTCATCCTCTCTGCTCTTTGCGTCAGATGATGTCTAACTTTGATCAAATAAAGTTCCTTTTTAAAAACTAAGTCTGTTTCTGACTTCAAATCATGTCATATATATATAATTTCAGCAAAATATAACTTGAAAAGCTGCCTTTCAACTATACATACACAGTCAAACCTCGCATTTTACGAACCCCTATTTTACTAATCTCTCTACTTTAAGAACTTTTTTTCACCATAGAATAGAAAAATATTGAACATATAAATCTCTATTTAATGAATTGTCCTCATTATGAACTTTTCCTCTGGATTTAGCAGCTGTATCTGTAAAATGTTTACACATAAATTTTGTTTATTTCCTTACAAGCACCTTAACTCCGAATGACGAACAATTTTTCTCTTCTTTTTTTACTCTTTTTTCTGATATTTCTAATCTTGTAAGCTAAAATGGAAGGTGCAGAAAATAAAAGAGAAAGAGTAAATTTTGAAACATTTTTTTGAGATCCGTTACTAAATTTGTAGCATTGACAAAAAAGTTCTTACCAGAGGATTTTTTCCTAATCAAAATGTATCACATTCCAGAAAAGCGGGAATCCTTCTCCCAATACAAATTTTCTGATAATTTTTTATCCTGATCGATTCAAAATAGTTTAAATTGGACAGTTGCTGGGCCCGGGAAATTTCCAGTAAAGGCATTGCGGTTTCTTCCAGTGAAAAGACAAGCGTCCGTTAATATATTAGTGAAAGGAAAAATAAGGTACTTCGATCACAACCAAATGTTCTGAAAGTTATGGATAAATATGTAAAGATTATATTTAGATTTCCTTTTTTATGTTTTATTTAATTATAGATAGGCTTTTTCACACCTAGACTAGCAGATTTCTTTTTAATAAGATATGGTAATACTTACCAATCTAATACTTATGGTTACTTACCAATCTAACGGGAAATGCAATTTTAGCTGCTACTTTTGTTTTTAAAAAAGTGCCGTTTCGAAAAACTTTTTAAAGACAAGATGTAAGT
>BMAV01011505.1:0-54382 GCA_019973955.1 Trichonephila inaurata madagascariensis | reverse complement strand
AAAGGGAAACTTTTTTTGTTTCAAAACCTTTATTTAGGATTGACGTATTTTTGCTTATTTTTCTACACAGTTGCCGAGTTTATTTTAATGCACGTTAAACCAGAACTAATTTTAAAAACCCTCTTCAAAGAAGTCTGCAGCCTGGTCGGACAGCCAAGGTTTCACGGCCACGTTCACTTCGTTGTCACTGAAGCACTTCTTGCCAAGACTGTGTTTGAGGTACCGGAAAAGGTGGAAATCGCTGGGAGCAAGGTCGGGGCTGTATGGTGCATGGTCCAAAATTCCAATTAAGTCTCGAGTCGTTAGAGAAGTGTGTGGCCTTGTGTTATCGTGGAGGAAAACACTGTTTGACAGCATGCCACGCCGTTTGTTTTGCAATGCTCTTCGGAGCTTCCGTTATGTTGCACAGTAGGCACCTGAATTGATCGTTGTTTCTTGTGGCATAAAGTCCACCAGCAAAACACCGCACTGGTATCAGACCACTGTTGTCATAACCTTACGCGTTGACAGCGCTTGTTTGGCTTTGACTTTGCCGGGAGAGGATGTGTGTCACCATTCAATCGACTGTTGCTTTGATTCCAGGGTTATATGGGATACCCATGTTTCATCTCCTGTAACGATTCGAATCAACATGTCAACCCCTTCTTCCTCGTAACGAATCAAAAAATTCAATGAACTGGCAAACCTTTTTGTGTTCCGCTGTGAGGAGTCTGGATACCCGCCGGAGAAAACAATTTCTTAAAGTTGAGGTCTTCAGTTACAATTTTGTACACCAACGATGAGAAACGTCGGGAAACTCCAATGAAAGAGTGGTTAACGTGAATCTCCAGCTATCACGAATTTTTGTTTCAACTGATTGCATCAAATCATCAATGATTACAGAGGACCAGCCTGAGTGTTCTTCTTCACGGACGTTTGTTCGCCCATCTTTAAACTTCCTGACCCCTTTTCGAACTTTAGTATCACTCGTTGCTTCAGTGCCACAAAACCTGTGTTATCTGGTGTTGAATGTCTGCAGCCGAGATGTTTCTCGCAGTCAAAAAAAAGGATAACGGGCCGCATCTTACCCTTGGTAAGCAATTCAATCACCTTTAACATTTTAAAGACGCACAGCGAAGCTTACACGACCGCTACAGAGCTGAAAATGACGCTAGTGTTTTCGCAAAGGATGCTGCTCAGTGACGCAGAGACTCGTTGCGGCGTACGTGCGAACTAGGGAACTGTATACGCCAACGAACCTTACTTAAAAAATAGCCCTCTTATACCAGTCATTTTTCCAACCCAGTTTTTAATGTTACCAAGACTCGAACCCAGGATTCAACAGAAGCAACGAGGACCACAAGTTCGCGAGTGTGACCATTCTGCAGCTGCGACCACGTGCCACGGTAGTCGGGTACTTATGGTTACAATCTTGTGGATGGCATGCCGAGTCCTTGTACCTCTGAAGACCCAATGTGAACAGAGGTCTGAAGTATGTTAAATCTGACGAGGCTATATGTCTTCTCGTAGGTGCAGTGAGGATGTTTGGAGAGAGGGGGAAAAGCTCAGTTGCGGTCTTGTCACTTGACCATGACTCAGAATTATGAAATCTGTCGTGAACAAACCTTTATAAGTGACAGTTGCTTTATAGTGTGACGTTAAAATGTTCGCACTTTATGGAAACGATTTTGTAATTCATTTTTTCGTTTGCATTTTGAGATAAAACTTCGGCAACTTCAGAATAATTGCTGCTAATGTTTTCTTTTAATTATAATGTAAAATATAAAATATTTATTTTTATATAAAATGGCGCCTAAAATTGATTTATGGCTCGAAGGCTACGTAGCTGAGCTTTCTAAAGAAAAATATCCCTATCAACAAATTGTAAAGCGGTGTTAAAATCTCGGTTATTGCATTTCAATCAAAGGTATTAATAAAAATATTAAATTTAAAGGGGGAAAAAGGGGGTCTACTCAGCGATACTGAACCTGCGGCCCACCAAACCCTTTTTAAGGGGCCCCGTCATGGCCCATTGCTCTGAAAATTATTTTTTAAAGAACATTGTTTTAAAAAATTGGGGAAAATTTTTTGTCAAGAAATCAGATATATAAATTTTGCTTTTTGCTGTCGATGTCGCAGGGTACAAATTAAAAATTTTTTTTCTATTTGGAACGGGTTACGGTTAGTGATAACAGACAACAATGGAGTAGTGACCATTTTATGAGTGGAACAAATTTTTTAACTATTTTTTATATCTTGCAAGCGAAAGATATTCGAAGAAAATAGATCTTTTCAAGACGATTGGGAGGTTGACTATTTTGTAGTAAAAAACAAAGATCCGTTTTTTGATTTTTACCAAAGTGCTGTATTTAAAAATACCAATAAAAGGAATTCTTCAATGACATTTTTCCTCAAAATCTCTTTAAAGAGGTGATAAATAGGTTTTTTTAAAAATTTTTGAAAAAGCACCAAAGTGCTTTGTTAGGGTAATATCAAAAAGGGAACAAAGATATTATATGAAGTTTATTGTATTATTGATACTCATATGAACCCGTTTACTGATGCAGAGATTGTGAAGAAGTTTTTTTAAATGCTTCTAATTTAATTTAGTGGCAAAAAAAAATAATAAAAAAAAAATAATAATTAAAAAAGCAAAGCAGGAGTTATAATTTTTTTGATCTTTTTCCATATTTTAAATTTAAAAGTTATCTTGGCCTTAAAGCATTTATCCCTCCCCATTTATCCTCATTTGAGGCCGCGTGAAATGGCTGACATACGTATGCGGAAAGAAAAAAAGTTGACGACCCCGGTCTAGCTGAAAGTAAAAGTTAAACATGACCACAAAAACCCCTTCATCCTAAGACTGTTCAAACACGGCAACTATCAAGAAAGTGAAGTCTCTGATCCTAAAGAAAATCTGCGATTCAAAGATTCATCGCACGAAACTGGAATGACTTCCAGCACTATAATTAAAATCATTCATAAAGATTTAAAGGTACAAAATATGTTTAAACCTAAAAATTGTCCCATTTTTAAAATATATTCTGGAAGTAAAACAAAATTTGAAAATAATATAAAAAAAAACCCCAAATTGAAAAACGGGCATTTAGGAACACTCAATGAAAAATGCACATATTCAAGCGACTGGGAAAAAAAGATGAACTTTTATTGCTGAACGACTGGAATGACCCACGAAACGATTTTGCTGTGAACAGAAAATTCCCAAACGGGTAATAATAGTTGCAGGATTTTTAACAACGGGAAATTAAAATCAAAAGTCTAGTAAAACCAAAAATTTAATTCCTTCAACTATCAACAGAATTTTTTTAAGTTAATTTTTTTTAAAAATTCCAACCTTATAAGGGAAAAGACACGGAGAAAGTTAAGCCCTATGGACAAATCTCTAGTCACATGTCTAAGAATTGCATTTTTTAGAAGAAAAAATCAGAAACGGAAATAAAGTGTACCCCCATTTGATATGAAATATAGTGTAAAATCACCCAATGTTGTAAATAAAAGGTACCAATTAAAGTGTCGATCTCGTGATATTCACTGTTGTGAATTAAAAATTAGATTAGATTTCAACCAAGCTTTATTCATTGTAAAGAACAAAATTAATTGGCAAAAACAATGTGGTAATAAGTGGAATTTTGAAAACGTTTTCTTTAAAAGGCTGTGTTGATCTTGAATTGAGGTTTTTTCCACTTGTCAGCGCCAAAATACTTATCAGGTAGGGGACGGAGGATCTATTGTAGATCCATATTCCTGTGACGTGAAGAAACGTGAACTGAGGTTTAGGGGATGGAGGATCTATTGCAGATCCATATCCCTGTGACGTGAAGAAACGTGAACTGAGGTTCTTGAGCGCGTCTGGGTGCTGTTGTTTACCTAGGATATTGTCTGTTTAAAATCCTGATCTTGGCTTCGGTAATACTAGGTGTGCCGTTCTAGGATTTTCTCCCTGCGACATAGCCATCCTGTGATGACTATGTCTATTAGGATCCAAGTGAAAGCTAGAGGTGTGGGATTATCAAAAATGAGATGAGACATATTGACTTAATACAATCCTTATTAAGAATAACTTATATTACTTAATTCTAATTGACAACTTTCTTAAGGTGAGCGAATAATTCCATTAAACCTTAGAGTTCAAGTCAGATCGCGCAACTAGGATCATTTATTCAATTATAATAAATTAACTGATCTATCTAACTTCCTATACAAAAATATTACCTTTTGCAGAGCTCCCTTCCTTCAGTGATTGAGTAACACCTATAATTTAATTTTATATGAACGTATCCTTATTTCAGAGATATAAGACATCTAACTCGTGATCCGAATGATTCCACACTAAGTTATCTCTAAACTTGCTGCCTTTCCTGTCAAAAGCTTCTATCCTTTTAAAAGTATATCTCTATTTACATATTCTATTCGTTTGTCTTCTTTTGGTATTGGTTGGAAAGGTTTGCCATTAATCGTGGCCGTCAAAGAACATAGGAGTTGTTAGAAGAAGGACGCGAGAGACGTCACAACTCTCCAAGAAGAAAAACGTGATTTACTTTAAGGGTTCTCAATGCCCTTAATAAATTACGTGTCTAAATCTCTATTTCTGAATCTCCTCGCTTTCTGAGTTTTATTTAAATTTTAATCTTAACCTCATTTTAACTTTTATAATTTCCAATATTTCATTCCTGACTTTAATTTTATTACTCATCTTAGAATTAAATTTAATATTCAATTTAAGTTTAAATTAAACTCGTGACAATACCCTTACTCCATTTCAACTAGGCCAACATTAATAATTACTGTTTAATTCATGCCCACTCTCACTTTTTTACATATTTATACTTAAAAGTAACTATACACTTAAATTTCTCTAGTGGCCTCTTCCTGGGTGCGCAGACCCAAACTTTGCATCTTTATCACTGTCATGGAGCCGGATTTTCTGCTCCATTTTTCTGTGTTGAAGTTACTTTCATCACAATTTTCAGGGTCTGGTCTTCCCCTGAAATGAAAACTTTTCTGAGCTTCTCACTGTTTCCAATCTATGTTTACATAATATCAATAAGTTTTACAATATTTATTCATTATATATTATTTGTAAATCACAATAATTTTTCTCATCTCTGAGTCCCCACATCTGGTTCCAAAAACTTCCCAAATGAGCCGCGGCAGCGCCATTATTATTATTTGTTAGTGCCCTTGACTACGCCGCGTTTCCTGAACCAGATGCCTCATAATACGTAACAATACAACATATATATATACATATTATACAATTACAAACATTTTTTCATCATCAAACTATTACAAATAAATAACCAAAGGAATTTTCGCATCTCACGAAGTCACATCGAAGCAAACAAATGTGCAATTACAATTGTTTTCTCCAGAAAAAATTTTTAACAAGTCAAAAGTTCCAAAAATAAATATACACTCATTGTAGTGTTTAACTTTGCTTGGCTTATAACTTTAAGCACCGCCCGAGACTTCTTTCTTTGCAATAATTCTTCCGACCACTTGTTGGAAGATCATAAAATGAAACAATACAACCTGATTTTATATGCGGTCTCCCACCATTACGTCCAACGATGAGGTGCTACCACTTTTCTTCCTCGGCTGCACTGGAATTTCTTGTTTTGCTTGTTGTAGGGCTTGTAATCTCCTTTGTCGGCCTCTTTCTTGATTTCCTGTTGTGTCCTTGGCTGGTCGGGGATTCCTGTTCTTTTCTCCGGCGTGGCTTCAGGTTGTACATGGTTCATCTGGAACTTCAGTTGATTCTGTTTCTGTTCTTCTTTCTACTTCTAGAAATAGCACTGGATGAAAATGGTCTTTTGTTAATGTTATTGGGTCCCTTTCTCTGCCACTTTCTCTGTGGTCCATTTGCCCTGACACTCCCTGACTTCTTGTTCCCCTATTATACCTTGTCCTTTTTACTTTTTACTTTCACCCCAAATGAATCCAGGAAGCTATCTGACCTGTGCGATTTGCGTTTATGGGTCCTATCTGTATTTTATATTGATTTGATTGGCTAACAATCCCTTTTTTGCTCTAACTTACGTTTCACCGCAGATTTTTTCTTTCCCATATAGTGTGACCTATTTAATCCTTGATGTAATTTCCTTTTTTCCGAAGTAATAGTTTCGACTTGATCTTATACTATTTGGGGATACCTGTTCCATCTGACCTCGTCACATTTCCTATGACGATATATTCTTATTTGATCTACGTTAAATCGTTAATCTTTTTCCTGATTTCCATATTACAATATTATTGTAATTTTTAACTTCTAATACTCTTATAAGGTCCTTCAAATTTTTTGTTTAAATTTAGCGCAGACCTTTGTTGGCTGCTGAACTTAAAGGGTGTGTTTCTAAGAAGACCAATCATTTACCTTAATTTTTATGTCTTTCTTTTCGTCTATTATAATATCTTTTCCCACCTTTCCTGTTTAATTTTCGTACTTAGTCTAGCTTCCTAAATATTTTTTTGATATATTTGTATTTTAAATCTTTAAACCTTCCCTGAGATCATAACTAGTTTTTGAAATGAAAATCAAATTTTCGACCCAAAAATAAGGCGGATTTTCCTGTTGTTTCATTCACCGCGGTACGAATAGCGTAAGCAAACTCACGTAAGAATCTGATCCCAAGTATCCTGTTGATCATTAACATAATTTGCAATCATTTGTACTATATCTCGATTAACTCTTTCAGTCCGATTTGCTTGTGGTCGATATATGCAACAGTCTTCACATGCCTTATGCCTAATCTCACTTAAGTGCTCGTACCCTGGATATAAATTGTGACCATTACTTATTAATTTTATTGGAGCTCCATAACGCGATATAAAGCATCGCAAAAAAAATATCCGCTATTATACGAGATGAGGCCTTTTAAGAGGTATAATTTCAGCCCATTTGCTGAAATGATCGGTTATTACTAAAATATAGCGATTACGTCTTATTTTCGATATAGGATACGGGCCTAACAAATCTAACGTCACTATCTCATTTGATAATTTGATATAATTGATTTAATCGACCAGCTGGTGTAACGCGTTTTATGTTACAATCTGCGCGTAGAGACATGCTTGACTAAATAATCTCATAAATACCAAACGTCCCGGAAATTTTATGACATGTTTAAATCTTCCCATGTCCAGCTATTGGCTTCTGTCATGAAATTCCTCATTATTTCATTCCTTAAAGATTTTGGAATGTATACACGCATTTCACCTAATGACGTTGCGTTTTTTCGCATAAAATAACAATCCTTCAATTAAACGGAAATCGTGGGACCAATTCTCACATATCGTTGCATTAACCGAGTTATCTTCCGGGTTTTCTAAATATCTATAGATATGACCTAATTCTGGGTCATTTTTCTGTTCTGTTATTAATTGTTCCCAGCGCAAGTACTAAACTCCCGATTATGGCACAATTAAATTTTTTTCTTCCCACTATACTTCCACGGGGATTCCTTGAAAGTATGTCACACCGCATTTTGAGTTCCCGGTCTATGTTCCATTCTATATTGAATTCTGCTAATTTGAGTGCCCATCCAATCCTCCTACTCGACAAATTTTTGCCATGTGTTAGGCGTGTTAAGCATAGCAGCGTGATCCGTTATTACTTTAATGGGCACATTCCTAAATATACCTCTGACTTGTTCAACGCCCATACTACTGCTGTGACATCTCTTCGGTTACTGTATAATTCCTCTCTGCGTTGTTCAGTGTACGACGCAAATACAACAGGTCTGTTTTTGTTGATTAAGTACTGCTCCTAAACCGATCGAACTGGCATCTATAAATAACTCGAATGGCTCCTGAAAGCCTGGCAATTTCAAAACTGGCGCTCCTGCCACCGCCGTCTTGACCTCCTCGAATGCCTTTTGTGCCCCATTGGACCAGACAAATTTCTCAAATTTTCGTTTAAGATTATAAAGTGGTTTCACAAAGATCCGCATAATTTTTTAATAAATTCTCTTGCGTACCACTGGGACATACCCAAAAATCCTTGGACACCCTCTTTTTGAGTTACGGGGCGGTTTCATCTCTAGTATAGCTCTAAACCCTGCCCCATCTTGCCGCAATTCTTCTTTACTAATAATTAATCCTAAATATTTCAATCTATCGCACCCGAATTTGCATTTTTCTTTATTTAATGTCAATCCTGCCTGCAACAACGAAAAACTTCCCCTTAAATGTTCAACATGGTGAGTGAATGATGGAGATGAGATAACCAGCACCCATATAAACACTACCAAATCTCCCCAATACCGCTTTTAGGATTATGCTCACCTGCCTTCGAAATACCGGGCTGCTCCTGATAAACCGAATGGCATCCGCTTGAAAGCATAGTGCCACTTTTACTACAAATGCGGTCTTTAACAATATCACTGGGTTTACTCGCCATTTGAAAGTACCCAATTTCTAGATCAAGAGATGACATTATTGTTGTATATGGGATGTTCGTTAATAAATCATCTATTAACGGTAAAGGGTATCGCGGATACTTGTGACGAATTTAATTTTCATATAGCGTCTACTGCAAAATCTATATGCTCTGGATTATCCGGTGGTAACTCATTATTTTTCTTGTGACATAACACAACAGGTGACGCGTATGGGGATTGAATTTAAACGTAACGCTTCCCGGTAACATTTTTGTATGTGAAAATCAATTATTGCTTGCTTTGTCCGGTCATACCTATATGGCCTTGAAGCTACTGGTGGGTTATCCCCCCGTGTAAATTTCATGGTATAAAACATGAGTAAGACCTGGTTTTTGAAAAAAACCCCTTTTAAAACTACTAAAACAAATTTTGTAGTTTTGTTTTCTCCCCCCCCCCCAATTTGTCTTAGAAAATCTATCTCAACCTTTTCCTTTTTAATTGGTTAAACCCACCTTTTTTTTTAAAATCTGGAATTTTCAACGATTTTTGATCAAATCTAAAACACCCTTGACCCACTTATAAAATCTAAAATACATGGGTATTCTAAACCGCAAAAATGAAATGACCAATTTTTTTCGAATTGTCCAAGGGAATATTCAATTCTACAACCCCATTTTTGGGGCTTTTTCCCCACCCCTTTTAAACCTGGCCGCGTTTTTTAAATTTTTGTTTATAAAAAATATTTTCTATATACCCTTCCGATATAAATGATTTATCTGCTCCGGTGCCCATAGGTTTTAAAAAATGTGTTTTTTAAAAAAATAGGAACGTGGGGAAGTTCTACGGGTGATATACATATGGAGAAAGCTTAATTTTTCTTTTGGGATTTTTTGAGGTTGATCTTTAACCTTACAATATTTAATCGTCCCTTTATCCTATCGCCCGACTGAAATTTTCGAACCCCTACGGTCCCTTATTAAATTATCATTTCGCCATTTCGAAATGAGTAACCCTTTTGGGAATCTCTGATCACTATTTTGAAATCTATTCCTCCGAACCCTATTACTTTGACGGCTATTCTCATAAAAATTATTTCTACGTTTTTTGGGTCAGTCCACTTGAATTCCTCCAGTTTCTACCCTTGCATCAAAATTAGGCATCCATGGGATTTTGACCCCGCTTTTTATATTATCACTTTGGGAACCCCTTTTTAAATTTGAAGAAACCCCTTCGGGAATTCTAGCCAAGACTTCCAAAAGGTACCGTTCTGTGGGTTGGGACTTTCCAATAACCGGAGTGGTTGAGTCGAACTAAAATATGATCCCCCAACTTGCCTGGGACATTCCTAATTTTTAAACTTTCTCGATTTTTTAATAATTATAAAACAAACAGGGGTTCCCCATTTCTTCCTTTCTGTACCAAAATTTATTTGTAATTTTTTCTTATTTTTGACGGGAAAAGCTTTTTGCTAATTAGCCTTGAGCTGCAAAGGGTGTTTTTGCACCAAAACCATCCAAATATCAGACCAATCTAGCCCCCTTCCTAATACTTTTAAAAAAACAGAATTGGGGTTTTAAAATTTTTGTTTTTATTGTTTTGCCCCGCAATGTTTTCTACCCCCGAAAAGTACATTTCAGGTAGACGTTTTCCCACCTGCATTACCCAACCCAGAATTAATGCTCAAGTGTTATTGCGACATAGCCATCCTGTGATGACTATGTCTATCCGGATCCGCGTAAGCTAGAGGTGTGGGATTATCAAATGATGACATATTGATTCTTAAATACAACTCTTTTATTAAGAATAACTTATATTGCTTTAATTCCTCTAATTGACAACTTTCTTAAAGTGAGAGTTAACACCCACTAAACCTTATATTTAAGTCAGATCGCGCAATCCAGATCATTTATCTTAATTATAATAAATTGACTTTGATTCATCTAACTCCATACAAAATATTACCTTTTTGCAGAGTCTCCTTCCTTCAACAATTGAGTAATACTCTACAATGTAACTTTATATGTGAAGATTCCAACTTCTTCTTTATAATGAAATCTATCTTTCTTCCAAAGCTATAGGTCATCTAACCTTGATCCGGAATGATTCCACACTAAGTTATCTCTAAACTTGCCGCCCTTTTATCATCAAAGTTTCTATCCTTTTTAAAAGTATATCTCATTTACATTTTTTGATCCGTTTATCTTCTTGGTATTGGGTTGGAAAAGTTTTGCCATTAATCGTGGCCGTCAAAGAACTTAGGAGTTATGTTAGCAGAAGGACGCGAGAGACGTCACAATTCATTTAAAGGCAGTGGCGTAGCGTGAGCTTTCGCCGCCTGGGGCCGACCGGCAATTTGTCGCCTCTCTATTTTAAATATTAGTCAAGAAAATTAGTAAAAGTGAAAAAAAAGCAACTTTAAATTTTTTTTTATTGATTAAAAATGTACTTTTCGTGTTTTTTTCATTGCAAAATCTTTTATAGAATTGTCAATATCAATATGTATGTTCAATTGCCAGAATAGCTAAATTTGTTAGCCTTAACGTGGACATAGTCGATCTGAGATAATTTTTGATTAACTTTAGCTTAGAGAAGCTTCTCTCGCAACTGGCATCACTGATGACAGATGTTAAAAAAAATTCTCAACATTATGACAATGTTGGGTAAGCCATCTTCAAGTTTGGACTCAATAATATGTTTTAATAAACCCAGAGAGCCGGACCTAATGAGTTCTTTTTCACAGCCTGGGTTTGTTTCAACTACAACAACTTGTAGACGTACGCGCTCAAGTTGGAATTCTTCTTTATTAATGTCTTGAGGAGCTTGATCTAAGTTAAGTTCGTCCATGCTGAATATCACTTCAGGCCTTTAAAAGCATATTTTTGAGCTAGATTCTGAAACTGTTGGAATCTTCTCGAATTTCAGCAGTTACTCTGTCTATTGAAGAAAACATTGTTCGCCTCAAGTCATCTTCGTACGATAACTGAGCACCTTTACTTCCGTCGCCAAATATATGCTTCCTCCTGATTTGTCCTAAGGGTTCAAAAGAAATTTCAAGCTCTTCACATAAACTTTTAGTATATATTAGAGCGCATCCATGAATTCCTCTCGTTTTGCTTCTAATATGGTCTGTAAAGCACGATCTTTAGTGCACATTGATGGATATTTAGTCCTTCTGTTTGTAAATAATTTTGAGCATCATTGACTTCACACAGTACTGGTTGCCAGAAGCCAAAGTAACATAAAAACGATTGCGATTGCATAGCGACTAATAAACTTCCTGCATCTGTACTTGTGTGTTAAAGCTTTCACTCGTTTCCGTCAGTTTCGTCGCGCGGGCGCGATTTGGAGTTAGAAATATTTTTTGAATTTAAATATCACGGTGCTTGTGCCACTGCCCCTTTTCGTATGCCGCCTTGGGCCATGGTCCCCTCTGCACCCCCCGCCCACGCTACGCCCCTGTTTAAAGGGATTTGGCTGATTTTCACTGCCGTAATCCTGGGTGGGCCCTTTATCAAAGTCCCTCGGGGACCCTTTTTTGAAAAATAAATAAAAATAATCGCATTAATAAAACATTTAAAAGTGTCAAAAAATGACACATGTTAGGAGCCCCGTATCATTGATACTTTGGTAGTTACGTCGTACACAACAATAAATTAAAAACACATTAAAAAAATTTTTTTTTTTTACAAGGAGGGTTGAATGCAGACCACAACAATAGGACATTTACATGCTGCTGTATCAAAATACAGAGAAGATTCACTTCTTATGAAGTCAATCCGTTTTATGAATGAAGCTTTATATTAATGGCGAACACAAGGGAAGGGTTTGAGGGTTCAACCCCACGGATAGATTCTCGCGATGGTAGAATTTTCAAAAGTACAATGATTATCATGATACTTATTAATTAGCAGCACTACTTAACTAAAAGCTTTTTTCCGTGCAGATAATTAATTTTATGTCACAGTTTCAGCTATTTTTTTTAATAAAAAACTTCCGTATTTGTTGGAGCGTAGTGACATCTCGTGTTGTTCTTGAAATAGCACATAAAGACATTTTTGTGGGTAGTAAACTTTCCTGACAAAAAAAAAGGGGATTAGCAAATATTGGACACTCAAAACCTTTCCCAAACCTTTCCTCATTCTATATTTTTCATACTCGAAAGGAAGATATTCTTTTTATATGAAACTTTTTTGGCCCTTTTTTATTGTTTGATCAAAGCAATCTCTGTAATGGCCTCCCGCCAGGGGAAGCCATCTCTTCATCTACTCGACCTGAATTTATAAGAGGTAAAGATTGATGACCCAAGTTAGCCATGAGAAAAATCCAATTTATTATTACCAAATATAATAATCTAAGACAAGCCAACAATAGAGGAAAAATCTAGAGTGAGAAAACAAACTGAAACCCTACGGGAAAAAGGCATGAAATCCAATAGCTTTAAATTTACCAAAGTTATCTTAAGAATCCTAACTTCCTTAATTTTTTTATAACTTAAGCTCGTCCTATAATCACGCGTCTAAATTACGATCTTTACTGTAACAGCACTGCTTTCAGCTACTCAGCTTTTCTCCCGATTACTACCTTTCCCCTTTTTATACTAGCTAATCTACGTATGGTTTCTTTTTAAAAGGGGTGGCTGTGAAAAAAACCCAATTGTTGGCCCCAAAGATTCCCCAAGAGGATTAATAGAAAATTCAGAATTCCTGCACTAAGTCTATAATGTGAAATTTTTTTGCAATAGAGTGACTACGATAACGTTTTGTGTTACTGCGTTCTTCCCCTTTTCTAAAAACGACTTGCCCTAAATCAAGTGGTCGGTGGTTCGTCATGGTGTCGTATTTTGAAAGCGGATGCATTTAGTAACCGGCGATTGAAAGAAATGACATTTGTAGAACTGAATTTTGTAGAATATCGATTTTTAATTTCAAATTTCGTAGAAAGTATATTTTTAAGAGTGCTACGAAGACTTACGAAATGTTGAAGCACATGTACAGCAGTGATACATCATCGTGAACGCAAGCTTTTGAGTGACATCGACGTTTCAGGGAAGGCAGGGAATGTCTCGAAGTCGGCAAACGCTCTGAACGTCCACAGACTTCCCACACCACTGAACACATTGAAAAGGTTTCTGTGACGGTACGTAAGAACAGATTCAAACAAAGACGGGATGAAAAACAAAAACAACCGTTTTGCCACAGCCTCCTTGCTCCCCTGATTTCACCCCCGAGTGACTTCAGAATATTTTCAGAACTGCCACATCGCTTTCAAGGTCGTCGATTCCAATATGCAGATGAAATTAAAGGGGCATCAAAGACTGAATTAAAAAACAGGGCTAAAAATGGATTCCAGAAATGTTTCGATGACCTTTACAAGAGATGGCAAAAGTGTGTTGTGTTGCTCAAAGGTCTTATTTCAAAGAAGGATATGCTTCAGCAATTTAATTGGTAATATTCTTTAAGTTATAGACACCCGAACTTTTTAATTACCCCGATATATATATATATATATATATATATATATATATATATATATATATATATAATAATTCCTTTCGTATCCTTTTTTTTCTCTTTTTCTTATTTAAACAAACTTTTTAATTCTTTTGGTTTTAAAAATAACACTGTAATCTTAATCGTAATCGACTAGTCCAAAATCCCTGTCCCGCCCATTCTATCCAATCAGAACTACTGTTATATAATAATCCAGCGCTTGCCACTGCCGGTATAAAAGCGAAAAATCTTGTGTAATCGCTATTTGTCTTTGTCTTTGCTTGTGTCTTTGTCTGCCATAATTGGGGATGTACATCCATTATCATCATCTACTGCGAGTGAGTGGCTGAATATTAACGTCGCACTGTTCAGCTACACAAGGGCTTTTGGCGACGGACCACGTAATTTTGAACCACGGTCAAGTGACGTGGACGACACCTGAGCTGGCAACTCCTCTCCTAACTACCACACCACACCAACTGGAGGACGTTTCAGCTCTCGACAGATTTAACGTGGATCTCTGCCCTACACGGAGGATCTTTAGTGGTACTGGGGTCGAACTCATGACATGCGTGCCATGATCCGATACCTTGACCTCTGGGCTACCGCAGCCCTATCATCATCTACTGCAACGAATTCTTCCGATAATACAATAGGACAGTCCAATCCGGCTGGTGTTTTCCGTATTTTGTTCATTCTCAGAAGAGAAATGTTTTCGTGTTATAAGTTATTTTTTCATTTCTATTTAAGTAAGAAAAAAATGCATGTGAAAATACATAGTAGTTTGTCGAGACCATTTTATTATTTCGCGCTAACCGATATTTTGTTTAAAGCGTTTTCGCGTTAAACGCATTTCGCTGTATTTGTAAAAGTTTTCCAGACCTACAATAAATAGTTGTATATTTAGTAACTCTAATCTAAAAATATAAAGGAGAAAAGCGACTCACTCGCTCATCATGATATCTCTGGGACTATTTGACCAAAATTCATGAAATTTGGTAGGCAAGCTCCTTTCGTGGAGCGGAAATCCGCTACAAAATTTTTTGAAAATATACCCTCAAAGGAGGTGAATGTGTGGCGGTGGGATATCGATATAAACCAGTAATAGCTTCCACGCGAAGACGATCGTTTTAGCGGGTAACGGCTAGTATTTTATAATTTCAAGGAGGCATTTCCACCTCATTTCTGTCAGTGTTTTTGGATTAAAATTATTGAAATAATTTTTAATGAATTCCAAAATGTCACAAAGTTTTCTTCCAAGTATTGTAAAACTTTTAAGTCCTAAATTCTGATTTGAGAAATTATTTTGAAATGTCTCCGAGAGTCAAATTCGCGTAAATTATGATTTCTGCAAGGACTATGGTTTGGAATAATGTTGTAAGATAAACGTTTGTACCTCTTTATATAAACTTTTCGTATTAGCTTCATTATTGCAATCCTTAGTCCTGAATAGTTCCCCAAATTTAATAAAAAAATTTTCAAATACTTATTCAATTTTAACTGTTTTTTTCCCACGGCGAAAGGTTTTTAAGGTCTTTTTTTTTTTCAAAACAGATAAGTTGTTCTTTTAAAAAATATTTTCATCACTTTCAGAGATTTATACATTAACACAGCGTTTCTCGAACTGGGGGACGTGCCCCCCTTGGGGGGAGCATATCAAAATGAAAATTAAAAAAAAATTATTACTTGGAATGAAGTAAAACAAAATACTTTCTGACATAATAAAAAAATACACGGAATCTACGGAAATTTGTGCGGGCATCTGGGTTTCAAAGAACCCTTAATCTCCATATCTGGCAAAAGTCTATTTAGTGACATGGCTTTTCGTTTGGCTTTTCATGCTTGAGGTGGAAACATTGCTATTGGGTAGGGAAAAAAACACATTTACACTAATTATAATTTATGTGTATCATCTGCGATAATACGTCATCTTGGGTTAAAAACACATTTACGCTGATATAATTTATATATATCATCTGCGATTATACGTCATTAAAAATAAAAGCTTCTACTTTAAAACCTCATTAAGCTATCTTTGATACTATAACCAAATAAAAAACATTTGATTTGATTTGCTGTAATCCCATGATGAGAGATTTTTTTATTACGTTTTCTTTTCAAACCTAAAATACTACTCTTTCCGAGAAAAAACTAAACCCTGACCCATAATCAAAAAAAATTTTAGGAAGATAAAAAATTAATCACTGTTATTATTATTGAAATACCTACATAAGCTGTAGGCAGCAGAATGTATTTGCTGCTGTTTGACTTTTGAATTTACTTGTACGGTTAGTTACGTCCCTGCTCTTATGTATTTGTTTTTTTTTTCATTTAGGGAAGTTGTAAACAGACTATTTCTGCTGTGCTTTTTTCCTTGTAAAATATTTTTATGATTTTTGGAAAAGCACAGGGAGCACTTTGAAGGATTACTTGGCGAAGATTTATTTTTATGAGTATTCCCAAACATATAAAGCATAATGAAAAACGTTTTACACAATTTTTTTAGAACATCCATATTGTATTAAATACACTTTAAACCCGGGAGCTGTCACACTGAGCACATAGTGCACAAAATCGGTAATTCTGGCAAAACTGTTTAATTGTTACCAATGGCCCTGACACTATCCTCCTGTTTGACAGTCTTAACGTGAAGTAAAATATATTTGTCACAATATCTCCCTCTTTTTTGGGAGTGACAAACGTTTTTTTGCAATCTTAAGGTACTTGTTTTGACTGAGTTCTCGGTGCGAGCACTTTTTTTCCAAAATATTTTCTGTGTGCATGATACATCCCCCCTATTGTAACGTCGTGAGTAGATAACAAACAAAGAATTGTCACAGCCTAATTTTAAAATAAAAGAATTATTTATTTGCTTCTCAGGTTATTATAAATGAAGCAATAAAGTCCAAGTTATACGCTAAGCCGGTGCAGTCAGTCTATATCACGATAGTTCAATCCTTTTTCCCCGAAGGGCGCTTGCTCATCTCTTTAATCCGTGGATTCCAATTCTCCAACGCCACCGGCGTTCATCGTCTCTCCTTTCTTTCCTCCACCGTACAAGCCTCTTTTTTTCAGGGCTCTCTCAAGTTCTCACCATCCAGAGATCTCCTCCTGTCTCTAAAAACCCCTTTTAAACACCAGGGCGAGTCCATATCACGCCCCTCGTCTCTTCTCATTGGCAGGCCTCAAAAGTCTCCTCTCGCCCCCGAGCCACATTCGTGTCCTATTTGTGCGGCACACACAAATACTCTCTGTCAGTCTGGAATGTAAAGGCGCCAGTAGTCTAGTGAAACATCTGGACACTTATTCATCCTCCCACATTGGTTCCATAAACTCATTCTCTCGACACCTGTCGTGGCGACCTTGTTCTTTACATACAGGCTTCGCCTATTGTCAATGGGTGCCGGCTCTCTTTTGACCATTATGACTGCCAGTCTGGGTGTCAGCGCTTGCCCGAGGTCAAACAGTAAACCATGACCCCATGGCCACGTGCACTTGTCACATAACATCTGGCCGGAGGCATAACACTTTGTGTAAATGGAAGGGTGGGGTTCACCCCAATCGAAGACGTCACACTATGAATAACTTAGTGATTTTATTGCCTTGTTGTACGACTTATTGTGGTTTGGTAAATGAGTATGATAAGCAGGTAAATGTTTGTTAAATGAGCAGAATATATATAAAGAATAGGGTATCTTTGATCTCTACTGAAGGAAGTTAAAACTGATTAAAAAAAGGGGGGATGGACCTGCTGAAATAATGCATATTAAAGTAAATTTGAGAAAAGCGATGAACATGAAACGAAAGAAAATTTTTTAAATGCTACCTAAAGAACTCCATCAACTAAAATATAAAGCCATAAGTATCAGAAGACACACTTTGCTTTGTCAAAAACACACAAGCAAGAAAAGTTCAACATGCTATTTGTCGAATATCAAAGGACAGTAAGATTACAATAACTTGAACAAAATATGACCGTTTGGCCTGCAAATAACATTCCTGTAATGTTTGCGAAACGTTTCTGTGATTTGTGTCTTTTTTTAAAGTCACGCTCATTTGAAACATTTTAGTTAAGTTTTCTCGGATTTTTCCTAAAATTATCAAAAAAAAAAGAAGACCTGAAAGTAAGGTAAGTATATTTTCTCTTAATTAAATTATTCACTAGAAGTACGATTTTTATTGTGTACTTTAAAAATAATTATAAAAAAAGGATTGGGGTGAATCAATAACCCTGCTCGACCATTAGTATGGAGTGCGCGCCTGCTCCAGGGTTAAAACATGCTGAAGTCTTTTCGCTTTAAATATTAAAAATAATACAATTATTCTTCATCTAAATTTTATATTATTGTTCATTATTTAACATCAATTCTAAATGCTAATTCTGTGAGGCTTAAAATTACAGTTCGGTTAAAACTAATTATAATTTGAGCAATCATTTAAAAAAAAATCATTTTACATTTTTGTAAACATTGTCGCGCACTTGGCTTTACTCTCCTTACAATTCAGCGATTATATCAATAATGTTTTATTTTCTTATAAATGAACTCGTGCAAAGAGCGGGTACTTCAGCCGGTATACTTTTAATGTATGAGTGTGTGTGTGCTGCACAGAGTATTTTATAACTAATTAATTAATACCAAATTAAGAACAAGTTTAGTGCTGCATAGCGACTTCCATGGGCTTTTTTTGCAGAGCAAAGTTTTATAAGGAATGTTTAAATGATTAGAAATTGACCCTCTGAGTTTTTTTTTTCTATATTTAGCTTATATCTATATTTTGTCTTCTAAGCAGCCACCGCATTTGCACAATGAAAGGAAAAATAACATTATAATTATCCTATTACTTAATGGTTTTTTTTTCTTTGCTTACAAGCAACGTATACAAAATTTAATACTTATGTTATTAATTTGTATGGTTCATAATTAAGATCGCGTATTGTAGCTTTAGCGCCAAAGTGCATTATTATTGCATTCAGTACATTATTAAGGTATAAGGGGACGCGCGATAAAAATTGTGATTGAAAAGGGGGGCGCCAGTATTGAAAGTTTGAGAAGCACTACATTAGCACATTATAAATTGACAGATGAATGTTTTGGATAGCCTTTCTTAACGGCAGTTGGAAAGCTAAAATCTTTTTTTTTTGACAATTTGAGATTTTTACATTTTTAAATTGTATAGATTTTAATCTTTCTAAAAATAACTTACTTTAACCTCTAAGGTAATTAGAAACCCTTAAAACCTCTTTTTAAATAATCGTTGAAATTGAGCCACACCCATTTGAATGGCGAAAAATGTAAGCAAAGTACTTCGTTTTTGCTTAAAAGTTGAACGTCTGATATAAACCAAAACATGTATCTTTTATTGTAAACTGAGCCTTTTATTTTTTTATTTCATGACCGATTAGAAGTCTCACTGTATACATTAAAATCAATTTATCTCAAAATGTAAATTTTGATGTTCGATGTACCTTTTCTGAGAAACTACTCTTCACAGGTATGTAAATTTGTTATGATATATTTATAATGATGGCTTATACGTACTGAAATGAGCTTTTTGTAAAAAACTCAAAAATTTATTTTTTACAATTTTTTTCCATGTGAAAAATGGGTCAAATTTCACTATGTTTCATAAAATATTTTATAAATTATGAAAAAATTCAAAATTAGCTAAAAGCTCATTTCAGCATAATGAGAAAGGTGTACTTTAATTGTATGAAAAATTTCAAACATGTACATTTAACAGATTTTGAGAAAAGGTACATCGAAAACAGCCAATTTAACATTGCTGGTATAGAGGTTTCCTGCACCCCTTAAGATTCCAAAATGGTACAACATTTGCTACTTTTCTATTCATAGCAATTGACGAATTGATAGTGTCCCCTGATACATATTCCACAAGAAAACTATGGCTTAACCACGCACGGGTCACCGCTGACAGAGAAGACCACCGTACAACCCACAGGGCTGGGGAACATTGTAGTGCTTCTACAGCAGAAATTACAGTTTCTTTCGGCACCAGAGTAACACAGTAAAATGTAATTAATTAATTGTTTGAGAAATATCACCCAGCCAGACGCTCTGTAGTGTTCATACCATTAGCTCCAAATCATTGATATCTGTGATTTCAATGATGTTACGCTGGAGATCATTGGAGAGAAAATGGCGTTATGTTGTGTACCCCGATCAAAACTGTTTCTGCCTTGGTATCAGTGTAGGTTGTATATTGATTAGAAGAAGACAGGTCAGCGCTTGCAAACAACCTTTCTGTGGCCCAAGCACACTGCGGCTGCACCTAGAGTTATGGTCTGGCGCGAACAATTTTTTGTGATTGCAAGAGCACTCTTGAGGTTTATTCACACACCCTGACTGCAAACTTGTACGTCAGTCTGGTGATTCAAACTATTGCACTGCATTTATAAACATCATTCAAGGGGTGTTTTCTAATAGGATAAATGCGCCCTCATACCCATGTTCTATAGCAATACCCCTAAACCCCCGGGCAGTGGGAAAGTAGCGGTTCGGGGATCAAATAATACCGGTCCACACAAGGAACATTAAATTATTTTTAATTTATTTATTGTGGTGTATTTCACTCATGTTTGTGAAACTTTCCATGGAAATCACTTTAAATATTTCATGTTAAATCATTTTATATTCATTTTTGGTGTAACTGTATTTTATTCTGAGGGCATGTTTAAATACAATTAAATTAAAATTATTAAATCAAAACAGTTTAAAATATAAACAATCATCATTCCTCCCCCTCCCAAACCGTGGTAAAAAAACATCAAACAGCGGCCGGTCCCCCAATGATAAAAGGGTTAAAACAAACCCCCGCCTCACGGAATGTCAAATGTTATCTTTTGGGATGCTGGATCACCAGATCTTTTTTCCAAAGAATGAGACATCATCGGGAAAAACAAAAGAAAAAACACCATCCACAACCAGAACTAAGCAAACTTATATTGACCGAGCAAGAGCAACAGACATGCACTTCCGTTATACAAACAGTTTTTCTGGCGTACTGGGTTTTTATATGCAATTTACGCCGGGATTTAAAATTTTTATATTTTCACCGGTTTTCAATGCCAGCCCCATCATTTCACATTAGACATGGTACTCTCCCGCTTACATTAACCCGATTTGAAACCCTTTTAAACAAAAAATATATTACCCACAAATGTAATGCTTTAAGTTTCATTATCTCAAAATTTCTTCCCTTTGGGTTTTGGGGTTTTTTTTAAATTCCCGTGTATAAGATGTATTTCCAGAGTAGCTGGGACGACTATGAACTAAAAAATGAACTTGTTTGACTCGCATATTATTTGTTTGTTCGAAATTAAATTTGTGCACGAAAACGCATGCGAAAATATTGTGCAGATTGCAACAATGCAGTTATACGGAAGAGAGATGGCTAGGACTGCTAAACGACTCAAATCTATGGAAATCTTCGGTATTGCAATATCGGTTGAAAGTCTTATTATTGCACGTTGAATTTATGACTGGAATCTATCAACCTTGGGGCCGCTATTGGCGCTGGGGCCACCAGGTCCGCCTAGTGCACTCACTCCTTTCACAGCTCCCTTGCACTTGCTTTGCATAAAAGTTGAAAACTTGGAAGCAATTAATACGGAAATTTAAATGTTTTAGTAAGGGATTTGTTATCTAATGAATTTTTTTAAAGTTTTGAATTCAATAGCTGATAAGACGCTTACTTTTGAGATAATTCTGAGTGCACACTCACTTTCAAGAACTTAACTATTGGTTTCTTAGAAAAGAGGCGATACCAGTTTCTTCATCCTACAGAAACTGAAATGTATATTAATGTGTTTTCTGAAACTTTCATCACTTTTCAGTGGTTTAAGTCTCATGTCGTCCTTTACAAGCAAAGGAGGTATGTAATCTTCTAATGAACCTCACCTACCTGGAATTATACTTGCTGAAAAAAATCTTAAGATTTGGTGGAGTGGAAGGTGTCTCCCACTTATTATTGGCATGAGAGCAAAAGATCCAGTCAGGTTCTAGCCCTCAAGGGGGACCTAAGCTCAAGACTAAACTCTCCCATCTTGCCAGTGGTCACTCTAAGTCTCTCGTTCTCAGAGAACAAAAAGATTTTCTCCATCTGTGTAAAATTTTAGGATCATCAGACATCTCTCGAATACATAATGACTTTTGTACGGGTCTCTCTAGAAAAGATATCTATATGGATCCCCTTCTTGTGCTACACTTTCTATGAATCAAAGGTCTAAAAACACATTCACTATAGGTTCCCAGAACACAAAACGATAGGTATCGGTTTTGCAGAGAGAATCTGAACTAATCGAATCCCGATGATCATAAGTTTTCTAATGGAGAAATAGCTACTGGTGTGAGACATCAGATATTGTTTTAAAAATGCAAATATTGCATTGAGAAACACTAATATGATTATTAAAACCCAGATATTTAAAATATACTGGTATTAAAATCTAGACTTTTATTCACTAAATATAAGTTTCTTACTGCTATATTGTTTTATTTTTTAGATGAGTAAAAATAAAATAAATGAAAATGAAATGAACCTAAATGTGTTTCATTCAACCTGAAACTCTGAATTTTTTAAAGATATCTGAGGTTTCGCTTTTCGCCGCCAGAGCGACTCTTTGGTTTGGCACCTCCGTTCCGTAATGGCGGTGGGGGTCGAGTATGAGTGTCAGTCGGCTTATCTGCTCTGCACATCAGCAACTATCCCATGTTCATAAAATGGTTCCGTAGTGAGAAATTGAAAATTTGAAAGATCTGTGACAATTCTTCACAGGGATGTGTGAGAGCATCACTTTATATCTGCCGAGGACAAAATGCGAGAACGTGCGCGTGTTGTTTTCCAGAATCCGGTTGCTCTTCGGAGTGTCTGTAGATCCGTCTCCGGACTCCAGTTTTCAGGAGCAAGATCCACCTGGTCAAAGAAACGTGATGGTCGCATCAGGAAAACTGACCTCCGAGTGCACGCAATTCAAACTATCGATTGTAGAAGGGAGCCTTGACCAGTTAAACAAAGCCAAGGTAATAATTTTTATTTCATGTCTTATTTTTGAAAGTTGTGTTATTGGTTTTTTATTTTTCATTTCAAGTGTCAATGTTTATATTTAATGATTGCATTTTTTATATTACATATAATTCATCAAGTTAAAATATTAAAATAATGATTTCAGTTAAAATGTTGAAAGATGTTAATCATTCGCGTTGATTGTACCCCTGGAAATATTTAATTTTGTTTGCTTAATGATTGTGTATTATTGTTTTTATAGAAATGAAGTTGATAATAATTTTTATTATCTTACATAAAATCTCTTATGAATATTTTTACTCCATCGATTAATTAAATGAATATTTAATGGAAACTTTGGGATTGATTAATTGCACATTTTCCTTCCTTGAATTCTTGAGATTCAGCCTGTTGTTGCCTAATGTTTTCTCTGAATGATCTGTGACAAATGCAATATATATAATGCGTAAACAGTCAAACTTCTATTTACTACAGTTCGCATGTAATATTCAAATTTCCATTTGACTTATTATTATGAGTTTTAATAAATTTATTTCTAGCAAATTATGCTCCTTTAATTAAATTACAATCATAAATAATATCCATCAATAAAATTTTGTTCAGAATTTTCTGTTTTTGTAAATATTCATTATTAACTTCAGTGATGTAACAGAATAGAAGGGCGCCCCTACAAAATCAGGTTTTAAGGCCCCAAGTCGGGTGTTACAAATTGCAAAACTGTAACCTTTGGGCCCCCTAAAATCCTGCCCCCTCCCCCGTAATGCAGGCTGTGTATGTTATGCCACTGATTAACTTCTTTAAAACTTTTTTAAGTATCATATTGCTGGGTAAAAAGTTTCCATATGCTGTTTAAAATTTCTTCTTTTGTGAAGAGTTATCTTAGAAATTACCTGTTATTATTTAAAGTTTTTTGGCTGTTAAAATAATTTTCATTTTAAAATTAAGGTACTTTACATATAAGCATCACCTCAGCCAAATTAGAGCCATTTGCCACCAAAATCTGTGACTGATTGTTTTTTTTTCACATTAAACTTATTTTTTCTTTCAATATCATGGCATGATTCGGATGGCACCAATTTTGCTGCAGTGACACTAATGCGTAAGTACTGAAAATAATTATAAATGACTTACAAATACGAGAATAAAATTCTCCTCTACTATAAATGACAAAACTAGACTTTAGAAACCTGAAATTTAGTTATCGAAGTCCATTCAATGTATTTGAGAAGCATGTGCTTTTTTTCCATCTTGTGTAGAAAAATGAGGATTTATAGAAGTGTAAAGTGGAAAATATTCAGTGATCACTTTGTGGTTATTTCTATAATTATGAATAGTAAAATTTGTCAAATTTTATGTTTAATCTTGTAAAGTGTCTAGAGTTATTTATTTTGCATTTTTAATTCTAGTCATAAATAACATTTATGAGTACTTGTGAATTATATTATTGACCAATCTCATCAAATCATAAGATGTTGCCTAATGCCATAATATCTAGCCATTGATGGAAACTGTTCCAGTGCACGTTCAAACATAGTAATGATAATGATGACATTATTTGGCTACAATTTTAATTTGTGCTGTCTTTTTGTTTGGAAAAATTGGTCAAGATATGATATGTGCGAACCTATTTATCAAATTACAGACTAGTTTTTAATTCTATAGTAGCAACATTGTATATTTTTTAATATTAAGAACTATATTTAATTATTATGCAGTTTAAAACACTCTGCTTATGATTTTCTTATGTTCTGCTTATGATTTTCTTATTATATTAACAGGACTCTTCTGAGTTTCAATATTCATAATGCCTAAAACATTCCTCAATGTATTTTCTGTTGCTTAATTGCATTGATGTCTTGCATAATTACTTACATCATGAAATATAGTGTCTATGAGCAGGGATATCTTAAGACTTCTTGAGGCCCTGGGCCCTAACACAAATGTAGGTCTCTCCATAAAAGTGGACAGTATGTAGCGTACATCAAATACTTGTACGAATGCTAACCCAAAGCAAACAAATGTGTATAACTTACAATTGCACTGACTGGCTTGACCGACTACTGCCTTTTGACTGAATGACTAATGATGGTGTATGGTGATAGGCCTAGATCTGTACATGGACCACAGCCATCACATGTAACCAGTTGACATATCGTTCGAAATTCCCAGTTTTTCAGATAATTCAACCGCAAATAACATTCGGCCATTGAAATTACTCAAATAAAGATCTTATTAAAGTTGAATTGAGAATGAGACAAGGCTCCTGTTGTGGTGAGGCCCTGGGCCCAGGCCTAAAGACAAGTCATTGTCTATGAGAAATTATGCATTGCATATTTCATTTGAAATTATGCAGCACAGAAAAACATCTATTTTTTGTGCTGTGAAAGATAAAATATTTCTTCAATCACATTTGTTTGAGGAATATTTTGGCTGTATATCAGCATTAATGTGTTTGTATATCCTTTTGTTTCATATATAACTTTGCTCTGGTACTTAAGGCATCATTGCAGTAATGCTATTAGAAATTAAGATAACTCTCCGTTGGCAATCTAGATTTTGCATATAATGCGCAGTTGTAATTATAAAGTTTATTTCATACAATGTCACTATAATGACATGGCACATGCAAGTACCCTTGATACTTGCGTATTATCACAACCTATTGGCAACATTACATGAAACGAAGCACATGGTTGTCAATTCAGCGCGTATAAAACATAGGAAATCGGGTTGCTAACTTGGCGAGTTATTAATAGATTTGGAGATTGTTGCCATTATATGTAAGTACCGTACCCTTTTCTTTTATTGTTTTTACTTTTTAGTGTGAGTATATCTTTTCCAGTTGGTTTGAAGTAATACTTATCATTTGCATAATAGAATTCTGTATGTCGCTAAATTTTTCAGATGATTGTATTTATTTTCTTTTACTAATAAAATTTTAACAGAAATATTAAATTTTAAAAAGTTGTGGGTAAGTTTAATCACACAAAATCATATCCTATTTCAGATACACACAAAAAAATGATCCATTTTATAGGAATTTGTTTTGTTTTTTAAAATAAGTACATATATTTATATAAAAATTTATTTGTGGTATACATAAAATTATTTTTGTAAAATTAGATTTTTCCTTTTTAAATTATTAAAACTGAAGTAAAATGTGCATTTTGAAGAAAATTTTATTTTTATCATGTCGATATTTTTTGTCGTACAAAGAAAAAGTCACTTATGTATTACACTGTTGACCAATTTTTGTCAATGTTTGTTCATTTGATGAACTGCTTGATGATATAATGTGTAAGTACTAAAATAGTTATTTACAGCTATATGATTTTACAATTTAATTGTAATTAATCTATTTTTGGTTGTATTAAAATTACATATTATCCTTACTCTCACATGATGACAGTTCTTTGATGAGAAAATAATTAGCAAATGAGGAACATTGTATAAAAAAAGAAAATACATTTGATGTAAACAGATTTTGTGTCTAGGCTGAAATAGTCATAACAATTTTATAAAAAAAGCAAAGAAAATGTATACATCAGATATTTTGTTCCTTCAAATAGTGGCATATCATTACAATTTGTCTAAAATATGTAGAATATATGAAATTTTAACATAATGGGGAATAAGTCATATTAGAAATTTATTATGGAGATAATCTCTCAAATTTCAGTGTTGCACGAGTAAAACAAAAAATTGCTTTTTAATTCCTATTATACTGATTTGAAAAGATTTTATTGTCCCTGTCCCACCTTCTCCAACCAGTTAATTTATCTCAAATGTTTCACAAATATTATTTCTTAATAAATTTAAAGACACCTTAATGTACCTGTATATATAATAGTTTTAAATAATTGATTCTTTTATTTTGCAATAATATATATATATATATATATTTACAAAAGTCCTCTTGAAAGATTAGATTTTTTCCTAAACTTACTAATAATGATATCAAATTAAATCTCTACTGCTAGATTGCATACATCTATTGATGTATTTTTAAAATATTGCTTAATTGTAGATAACCTTGTAGTATTTTTTATGTCTTATTTTTATTTCTCCTTTACCTTTTTAAATAAATTGGACATTTTCCATCATTGACGTAGCTAGTTCTGAGTGGGCCCTGTATCAAAATTCCTTCAGGGGCCCCCTTGTTTAGATATGAGAGCCTTGTTAGTGGAACTTTAGTTACACATGTTGGGGTCCCTGCAGCTTGGGGACCCTGTATCATTGATATGGCGGTAGCTATGCCCCTGTTTTCCATCATTATGTACAAATTTTTTAAAATTTGAACAAAAAAACAAAGATTTTCATAAGTTATGAAGTTTCTTTTAGTTCTGATTGTTGGATTTTAAATAGGAGAAAAAGGCAGTGTTGTAATTAGATTTTTTTCTTGTGCAATATTTTAAAATTACTTTAATCTCAATCCTTTTTATGCACTAACCCCTTTTTTATTGTTATATTTCAAGGTGGAAAGGTACAATCTGTTTCTGCATGTATTTTTCATATTACCAACACTTTATTTTTTATAATGTCAAATTTACATTAAAAGCATTCATTTTAAAAATTTAATAGTCATTCATTATTTAGTTATAATGAACAAAATTAATAGGCCTGTGTTTTTGAATTTTTGATTAGATTTTAGATATGTGTACAAATTTTTTTACAAATGCATTAAACTTGCATGGCCTTTTTCTATCAGCAAATCATTTTTAAGGCATGAATGTGCATTGCTTTACATAATTTGGACTTCAAGTTCAGTTATTTAAATATTTGAGTTGAAAGCTGTTCAAAATGCTTCAATTCAAAATTGTCTTAAATATTTTTAGTAGGAATTAATTTTTAAAAAACAGTTTTAATAATAATAACAATAATAAGCTATTAGAAAGTTTTTTTTTAAAAAATATATATGTGAACCTGAAAAAAAACATAGAGATGTTTTTGTTCTGTATTAATAACTTTTAACAAATATTGAATTTTTATTTATTTTGTAAAAATTGAGCTTTTTTTCTTTTTTTTCAAATTTAAGATATAATAAGTAATATAAAATATGCAAAAATCCTCTTGTTTTTGAGGAATTTTGCTTTTATTTTTAAGGCTTTTCGGAAAGTAGAATAGACTATACAAGTTTTTTAAATCTGTTAACTTACTTCTGACCAAAGTCATTTTTTTTTCACTTCTAAAGTTTAATTTTGTCGCCCATCCGGTATAGTGGTTAGTGACTCTGACTGTGGTGCCGTAAGGTCTTGGTTCGAGTCCCGGGTAAGACATGTACACATGGGTGACAAAATAATACGAACACCTATGAAAGAGGAGAAATGCTTTATTAATAGGGAGTTGGACCCCCCTTTGACTGAATTACAGACTGTATGCGACGTGGGATGGACGCATAGAGGTCATGAACAACTTTAATGGAATATATAAAGCCATTCTTCGTGGGAGAGCGGTTCAATCCCGAAATCGTAGATGGTGGGGAATCGAGCACGGAGTTTTGACTCCAAATATCCCCACAAATATTCAATAATATTTAAATCAGGTGTCTGGGGGGCCCAAAGAAAATGACCTTCGTCCCCTCATGCTCTGCAAACCATTCTTGCACGATTTTAGCTCTGTGGATAGGAGCGTTGTCGTCTTGATAAAATGGGCATTCTCCGGGAAATAAAGTCTGGACAAATGGATGCATCTGACCCCCCAGGATATCGATATATTGGGCAGCTTGAACCCTGCCATGCAGAGTAACAAGTGGCCCAAGTTCACGCCAAGATATCCCCCCCCATCCCAAAAAGGGACCCACCTCCATGCTTCACAGTCGGCATGATGCATTCAGGAGAAAATGCTTTTTGGGTGTTCTCCACACATAAACTCGTCCGGTGGTCTGGAATGGGGAGAACGTTGATTCACCCGACCAGATGACTTGTTGCCACTGTTGGGGGGTCCACTGTCTGTGTGTTCTACACTACTGGCGTCGCTGTAAAGTATGACGTGCTGTTACCAAAGGTTTACAGTTGCAACTCTTCCATACAAGTTCGAAGCATGCAGTTCCTTTGGACGGTTCTTGCTGAAATAGGGTTACAAAGATGACTATTCACCAGACGTTATTTGGGATAGGATTGCTTGCCTTTCGGGCCACTATGCGGGTTAAGACTTTTTTATCCCTCTCGGTAAGCTTCTTTCGTCCACTGTTGTATTTGCCAGACGCCACATTCCCGCACTTTTGTATGCTGTCATAACGGCAGATACAGTACTTTTGCACGCCCCAAATAATTAGCTGTTTCCGTCACCGAGCAACCAGCGCACCTCATTCCAACAATCATACCTTTTCGAACCTGACAGGTCCGTCATTATTGCGTTTTTCAGAAATTACAAAAGACGCGTGCAACGCCTATTGCAGCTGTTGAGCGACTGATACATTACCTTTCGAATCCGCTAGGCGGCGGACTGCAACGCAAAATGACATGCGCGCTGTGCGTCTTTGAAATGGGCCATGCCATTTTCGCGGTGTTCGTATTATTTTGTCACCCATCTGTATGTTTGTGTTGTAATCCTTCTCTTCCTTGTGATGTGTGCTTCACGCTTACTTCTATGTAAGCCCCCGTGTGATACTTTGTGGTGCTCGAAATTATAAATGTTCTGAAAAAAAAAAAGTTTAATTTTAATTATATTGAAGTGGCGCAAATCCAGAGTACTAAACCCGCGACCTATGGATTCGAAACCCAGTAACATGACCACTAGACAAAAGTGATCATCTCTGTCCGGAGGCTGTTACTGGCTTATGTAGATGTGATACCGCTCTACAATATATTATATACGAATTGAATAAAACCTAAATTAATCTCTTCCAGATTATATAGATAATTAAGTTATATAGAGATTTGCACATATTTCTATGTTTTAGAACGGGCTAAATTCATGACGGGCACATGATACATGTAATCACGTGCTTTCCCATGAATTCAAAGTTGACATTATACTTGCACTTGTAAAAATCTTGATGCAGTTTCAAACTTGATGATTCGTAAAAATGTCCAAGTATTACGATTCTATACACATTTAAAAAAATGAATGGATAAAAATTTTTATTTTACGGGTGTTTTTAAATCAATTGCATTTTGTTTACCACTATGCGTTATTATTGATGACAAACATTTAATTTTTAAAAGAAAACTTTATGTAAAAAGTAAAAATTGGCAATAATGGGGTTTTGGGGATTTTTGGGCTAAAAACCGCGTTGTTTTTATCCGGGGCCCGATGTCTTAATTTATCCCATTGTTTTTTTCGGAAGTTAGTTAAAATAATTGTTTTTTTAATAAATAGATGCCCCCCCCCATAACTGAGATAACAGTTTTTTATTTATTAGAAATGTGAAATTCTTACCTTTATGTAGCCTTGAAAGAGATATTTGTCATTAATTTGAAAACCCATTATTCACTTTCAAAGTAAGCGTTCTAGAATATTATTAAAGCATTTAAGCTTGCTTTGAACAAAGATATAAAATAGTTTTTTTAAAAAATTTTTTTTCTATTTCCGTGTTTAGTACTTTTTGGCGTCCCCAAAGAAAAAAAGATAAGTCCCTGATATCAAAAAAAACCAAAGGTGAAAACGGGGGAATTTTAAAAATACAAATCAGAGTCACATTTTGGTGGAAAATGGCGCGATTCCCGTGGCGTCAATTTGGCTGCAATGACGCTAATACGTAAGTTTCCTTGTTCGTCCCCCATTTAACAATTTATAATATTTAAAAAAAATTAGTTTTTTTCCCTTTTGTAAAAATTGTTGATCGCAAATGTGCACATAAAATAAATTCTTTCTATGAGACTCGTGAATCGAGGAATTATCCAGTAATAATTTGTACCAGAATCACAAATGGTATAAACAACAAAATGGATATTATAATATTTACTTAATTTTGTTATTAAAACTTCTTGTATGATGTAAATTTGTATGCTCTGAGAAATTAATGAAGAGCGAAAATTTGGAGATTTAGAAATTGTTTTACAATTCAGGGTCTTAAATGATATTATCCACTGTACTTTTTGAATTTCTGATTTATTTTTACGAAGCCGATGGGTAATGTAAATTTATGTTTTGGCTATCACCAAATTGATAAATGTCCTCGTCAAACTTTGAAAGATAATTTCTTATAGGAAAAATAGTCCAAAATATAAAAGTCGAGCAATATTTTCGAAATATAAGATTCAGGTGTATTGTTAAAACTCTTTCATTTAATTTTTTGACTCTATTTTCCCCTTTTTTAAATTTTAAAACCAGGTTTTTTCCCTTGCGATAATTTTTTTGACTTCTTGAGTACCAATAAATTTCTTAAATTTTTAATTTTTTTTGACAAATTTATATTTGAGCTGTGAAACGTGTTCAAATTTTTTTTTAATGGTTTTATTGATTGAAATTTAAAGCCCACTGTTCGGGCTACTCGAAGGCTTTTGGCGACGGACCACATAATTTTGAACCATTGTCAAGTGACGTTTATTTGTAATGGATTGCCGATTGGAGTTTTTCCCATTGCAGACCTGGTATATTCCCCGAAAGCTGGTATCTCTTTTAATGCGGCGCCATATAGGTGGACACCAATCGCCGCTGGAAATTTTGACGCCCGGTTTCTTCCCTAGAAGGAGGAACCTGAGCTTTGACGATGCGAACCTGTACTAGGATTTAATTTTGTCTAGAGCACCCAAAGCCAAACAGAAACTCTAGAGATCTTTACATGCCGCATAATCATACGACATGGCCGCTGTCAATTTTCTGCATCATGAAAATCCACCGACTTGGGCCGGGGTTGAACCTGCAACCTTTGGTGCAGAAGGCCAGCAACAAACCAACCACGTCACCCACCGGGCTGTTCAAATTTAATTTGTTTATTAAATAATAATAATAATCGAAATGAGAGTGAAATAATCTGCAACTGTTTAATCTAAATTTAATATTAAAAACTTTTTCTGAAACTATTTTTTTATGTAAAATTTGATTCGTCTGCAAGGATTATTTAAAAGTATATATTTTTGAAATGTGTTATAAATTTTTTAAAAAATTATCTTATTCTTAATGAACATAATGCACTTGTTTGAAACTTGGATTTATGTCAAGATTTTTAATCGTTGATAGGTTTATAGAATAAAATATTTTAGAGTAAATTAATGCACAATAATGGTTCATGTGAGTTTTTTACAGTGTAAAACATTGTTAATAAATCGTAAAATAAATAAATAAATACATTATTAAAAAAAAATAATCGTAATAAACATGAAACTGCATATCTGCATTTTATTTCTGCAAAATATTTCAAGCCTGAATATATTCATTCTACCCCCTTGTTGCTTCATTAAAAATAGAATTTTCTATGCGAAATATATTATAAATACTTCTTTCAATCTATTGGACTTTTTGAGAATGTTCCGAATGAGTTAATAAACAGTTGAAGATACTTGCGTATTATTGCAACCTGTTGGCGACATTATTTGAAAAGAAGCACGTAGTAATTGCCAATTCAGCGCACACGGCACATGTGAAATTGGAATTGCAAACTTGGCGATTGTACTTGAACTTTGGCGATTGTTGCGATAATACGTAAGTACCCTGTTGGATGTTTAATTAAAAGTAATGTAGAATCTTTATGTCCTTATCATTAAATCTATGCTTATTATGAGGAAGAAAATGATCGAGTTTTAAGTTCCTGCTCTTGAATATTTAAATTATTTTCATTTTTTGTGGTAACAGTTACCTTGATTGATTGATTGAAAGTTTGAAGGGGATATAGAGCAACATAGGCTATGATCCCTCAAAAAAGAAGAAAAAGTAGGAAAAAGCTTAATAGATTAGTAAATACTAAAATATTTCATTCCCTTTAAAAAGATTCTGAAAGTTGATTTGTTATACATTGCTTTTTCCAAAACATTTCTAAACGTAATAGTGGAATGTGGATCAATATGAAGAATAGAACAGAGGTTATTTCGATGTCTAGTATATCTGCTCGTTTAGTATAATGTGGTCCAAATCATTTATACAATTACAGGGGTACACATTGCATTATCCTGTAAGTTAAATTTAGTAGAAGGCATGGGTGATAATCATTTTACTGAAGATTCGAGTGCTTAAGATTTCTTCTCTTCGATTCTCTGTCCACTTTGAAATGATATCAATGGTCGGAATATTTCCAATTTTTCAAAAATATTTTGCTTAAGCAAAATTTTTATTGATTTTTGAATTCTTTTTCCCGATATATATTTTTTAAATGTCTTCTGAGGCAATCCAGTCAATGTAAACTTTGGACTCCGTGACCGATCTTTCGAGATTATCCGCTTGCTCATTCCAATTAATTTTTGAATGTCCCGGAATCCAAAGCAGAATTAACGGATTAATGCAGTTAGATAGCATGTAAATTTTATTAGCGAGTCTATGAATTACCTTATGGGATTTAGTCGAGTAATTTTGAAGTGCAGAAAGAACAGAAAGACTATCCGACAAGATAAGTAAATTTACATTAGAATCCTACCTAACACAGTTACCTAAATAGGCACAGTAGTAGTTCATACAATCGAGTAATGAATATGTGTAATATTTATTTTAAGGATTCTTTTTTAAAACGAACCTAGGCCAACTGGAAGCCCAACAGACTTAATACAATATTTGCATTCTTTTTTGTGTGTGTGTGTGTATCCCTTCTAAAAAGTCGATATTTGGGATTAAGCGGTCACTAACGCCATAAAAGCTGAACGAAAGAGAAATCCTTGCATAATTCAGCCGTAAAACTTTTTCTTCGAAGACGCATCCTTTTATGTGGGAGTACTTTAATAAAGGTTACTTGTTTTTGCATTGAAATGGGGAAATCTCCCTTTGTTATATTATTACCCAATGATCTCGTTTTTCCCAGATGCGTTCAAGTGAAGATAGGGGCAACGCTTTTCCCGTGGTAATTAAGACTTTTCCTTGTGTCGGAAAGACGAATATAGGTGCTTATATCCATTGAAAAGACTTTATTAATACTGAAATATATTGATATTTATGTCGAATCTTGTTTAGATTTGTATAGTCATTTCCAATTGAATAGAATATCTGCCAAAGAACTTAATTTTATGTTTCAAATAACATTATTGCTCACTTACTGTATTTATTCGAATCTAAGTCGTTATCGAGATTCTAAGCCGCACCCCAAATTCTCAACATGTTTTTGTGGGAAAAGTAAAAAAATAGTGTAAAGTGGTGTATTTCGGTATCCAATATTTACGAAATTAAAAAAAAATTAAAATGAGAACTAATAAGAAGTTCATACATACATGAACCTGTAAGAGCTCTAACCGTCAATATCAAGTCAATTTCCCTCATCTAACGAATTTTTCCACCTTCGATTCTAAGCCTCGCTCGATTTTCAGTGGCGTTAACTTTGGAAAAAAAGTGCGGCTTATGATTCGAATAAGTATGGTAATTCAATACCATGGAGATTCACGCAATATATAATAGGGTTTCACTGTGTAAATTTTTTTAGTTGTAGTGGAATTTAAAACTTTTAAGAGATATCCGTTGTAAAATTAAAATACAGTCGGACCTCTATACAACGAAGTTGCTAAATCCCGAAAAAAAAAAAATTCGTTATATGGAAAATTCGTTATATAGAGGTTCATCTTTCAATTTTCTTTATAAATAACATAAAACAAATTTTAAACTCATAAACACTATATATTAAAAAACAATTATTTCCCCTTCTTTGTAAATTAATATATATCTATTTCATAAATCTTACTTAAGAAAAAAGGAAAGAAAGAAAAACTGCAAGAAAAGTTTCTTGACGCCTTTATCTACTTCCTGATGAATTAAATTTTTTTCTTTGATGCCGCTACTCTATGTTTCCTTGACGTTCGAGCCACAAGAAACGAAGTTACACCAACACTGGCTAAAATGGAACATTACCCCAAGGGCATGAGGACAAGACTTACCTCCTCTGAGGGTGTAAGGGATATCTAAGAAAGATGTTTCAGTGAATCCTAGACAGTTAGGCACTTGATGAAACGCCAGAATTCTACTGCTTTTAGGAGTTAAAACACAAAACCAGTTCAAGATCTCATGACTACCATAAAATGTAAGCAAAGGGTGAATAACTTGAAACGTCCAGAAATACTCTCAAAATAGAGAGAGAGAAAAATTGAATCACAAGAGAAAAAAGTTCGTTATATAGAAAGCACCGCACTTCTGCCAGGAAATGCTTGTTTACGAAGAAAATTGTGAAATGTTTTTGGTTCCAGAGAAAAGTTCGCTATATAGAAAAATTCGCAATGTAGAGGTTCGTAATATGGAGATTCGACTGGATGTACATTATGATCAGCTACATGAACATGAACTTCATTGTATTGAACTGGTAGCAGCGACAGTCAAGTATCATGGTTGTAAATTCGCGGCCAGTGTTGTTGAGTACTGTGCTTAAATCATGGTGCCACTGAAGTCCTATCATGTAGAGGGGCTGATGTACGTTAAATCTGTCGAGAATCAAAGTCCTTACATGATGTGATGTGGAAGTTAGGCTTAGAAATTATAAGATTCGTTGTCAATGGCCCTCGCGTTGCTTCAGAATGCGATATTAATAAACGTCAATTCTACCAACTGGCCGGGAGGAAACAATTTTTTTTAATTAAATTGAAGTAATGAATCCTACTCATGCCCGCCGTTTGCGTTCAGCATTTCGTTGGAAAAAAAATAAATTGTGGCTAGATAACTCATGTGTTCTGTGTCACGGTAATGCGTCTCCTCACAACGCCCGATTTTTTTCAATTCCTACTATTAACTCACACTCTCTCTATATTTATTTTATCTATGTGGAATTTTCAATCGTTAATAAAATACATTTTAAAGCGCTCGATTGAGCTGAAATTTTATATGTACATTATTTTGGATGACAATACAATAATTAATTAACAATGAAAGTACCAATTGATTAAAACTAATTATTTAAAAGACTACAACATACAACAACCACGTTGGCATTATTTTCTGTGACGACTTACAACCCCTCTTTACTTACCTGGTGTCAAAACTTGAAAAGCAAAAGATTTTTTTTCTCGCATTTAAAAGCTTTCAGTTTAACCTTGTACGGTATACACGATTGTTTTGATGGCAATACGATAATTTAAATGGTAATGGATGTAAAATGAATTACCACTTAATGTTGTGATTCTGTTCCTATGTATATACATATTTATATTAATTGTAACTATATTTAATAAAAAGTAGCTAAAATAAAAATTTTTCTTTGTTCAAGCAGGAATTGACTTAATTTTTATTATTTTTATATTACTTGTTTTAGAAAGCATTCAACAAATATATGTCTCCATAAATTTCTTGTACAGCTAATATGGCTTCGTGTGACTTTTTCTTATTTTTATAGTTGAAACTGCCTCTTCATGATCGTCGTTTTGAGTGTATTGATGTACTAAGGAAAATTCGAAACAAATCTTGAAGCAGTTTAAAGAAACGACTTAAGACAGTTTTCAGCATAGAAAAACATGTTAGCAGAAATGCTTAGAACTTTTTGATTATTCTGAAAGAGTTACTATAAATTATGATCAGTAAATTGGTATCCTTTGTTTTATGACAGCATTTGGGGTAATTTTTTTGGGTGGGGGGTGAAGGGCAAAATGGTATGATTCTATTTTTAAATTTTGTAACTAAAATGTTGAGTGTTTTTTAATTTTGGGGTAGGGAGGGTCATAGGTAATATGGAAATCTTACATTGAAAGAACGAACAATGCAAAATTTTCCGACAGTAAATTTGTTTATCATTTTAACCAAGATCTTTGGAAAGATATCTTAGATTCCTTTGTCTTAAAATTCATGCTTTTGTGGCTAGAGAAGGAGGTATTTGGAAAAAGAAATTCACTAGTCCCTTCTTTCGATATATATATATATTTTTTTTTTTTGTGGGAAGGAGGGAAAAAAATCACCTGTCTTTCATATCTACATCCTTGTTCCTCTATGTTTACGGTACTGTATGTTCTCTCAATCATCTTTTCTCCCCTGCTTCCGTATGCATCCCCACGAAAACGAAAGTATTTTTGATAAGCGATAGGGGGAGGGGGTGAGGAAAGCGAGGCGGAATTTTGAATATGTTCTAAACACGCGATCAACACATCTTTTGTTCGATCGCATGCGATTTATGCGCATAGAAAATAAAAAATGAATTGCATTTAGAATCTTCCCCTTTTCAGCGATTCCCCTCGTGCAAGACTGCGGTTACGGTGACAGTTACAGAAAACGATTTCTCATCGTAAATAACGAGTTTGGGTCAAGTTTTCTTTTTTTTCGTTTTTAATTTGGGAATTTTTCTTTTGGGGTATGTGTGTGTGTGTGTGTGTGTGGTCATCTCCCTCCTTTTCAATTCCTACTATTAGTTCTCTCTCTCTCTCTCTACATATATATATATATATATATATATATATATATGTGTGTGTGTGTGTGTTAATTCCCTCTAGTTCCCGGTTTATTAACTCTTTGTACTAATATCTAAACAAACTTTTTTTCTTTGGTTTAAGAAATAACGTAATCTTAATCGTAATCGGCTAAACCGAAATCTCTGTCCCGCCCATTCTATCCAATCAGAACTACTATTACGTGGCAAGGTCATGCCTTGCACTACAACTGGTATATAAGCAAAAATAATTAAATTTAATTAATGAATAAATAGTAACAAAATAAAATAGTTCAACACCATATATAGAAAGGAAAATCGCTTTCTATTTTGTCACTAATATTGTGATTCTGTCATATGTATATACATATTTATATTAATTGTAACTATCTACTAAAAAGTAACTAAAATAAAGTTTTTCTTTGTTGACCTAAGTAGGAATTGATTTAATTTTTTTTAATATTACTTTATTTTTGGACGGAAGGGAGAAAAAAAAACGAAAAGAATTTTTTTTTCAAAGAAAAAAGAAAAAAGGATAAAATGACTGCTGTTAATTTATTTGAATTTAGCAGGGAATTTACTACTTAGGTATGTTTTTTCAGTAAAATACGGTTGTATTTTTTTATTTTAAGAATGTACCGTATGTTTGACAATTTGTAACATGTGCTACTTATTTGATTGATAATGTAAGCGTGTTCACTGTAAGGAGGTGTTTTTAATTTTAAATGACTGGGTGCAATATTAAAGGCAAAAAGCTTTCAGAAGTTCAATTTTTATTTGTTTTTGCCTATGTTAAACAGGAAATATATTTATCAATTAACTCCTGTCTATTAATTATCTACTGAATTGTATTTATATTAAAATGTAGTATTTTTACTCCCCCCTTATACTACTGGAAAATATCACTAAATGCACATCATCATCAAGATTGAAAGGATATGTGCTTTTCAAAACTTACTGTTGTTACTGGCTGAAACTCTTTGGGGAAAAAAACTAAATTAAGTCACGAAACTTGTATAAGCAAATTTTCCTTATCAAAAATAAGGTAATAAATAATCTGGGGAAGACTGATGCTTGGGACTAAAAAGAGAGTGAGGTTCTTCACTGAAAATCAATTTATCATTTAACAAGGTTGAAATTATGAGGCTCATTCTTTTTTGTATGATTTCTCTCCTTTTTTATTGATTCTTCATATAACTTTTGGCTGTTTTACAAATGTAGAAACTGAAGGAGAATTGTTTTTTCCATAATTTTTTTTACATGAAGTACCAAGCTGTTGAGAAAAGGAGGATCTAAGGATAGTTAAAAACACTTACGCTATTTATAACAATAATACGTTGTGTCCATATTGGGTTTAACTCAAGGTTGCATTTACATTTTCGGCTCCCAAATTATATTTAGATACACAGTCGGATGGACCTCTATTTAACGAAGTCGCTAAATCCCGAAAAAAGTTCGTTCTGTGGAAAATTTGTTAAATAGAGGGTTCACTTAGTGAAAACACACGATTGGGTCCCCAGTTAAACCCCCACTCAAGGATGTATTTTTCGATTGATTATAATCCTATGTATATAGTACGTAAAATTTAGTATTTGGTGTGATTATTTATTCATTGTTAATTTTTACTGTTTTCTTCCCAAATCGACTCGTCTTTAAAAAAATATGTTGAGGGGAGTGTATTGGAGCATGCAATGGTGGACTTTCGACCCTGGACCCTCTTCCCCTGAAAAATTCTTGTGTGTGCCCTTGATCTTTCAATATACAACCTCGAACTTTCTTGGGACTGACGACAACCACTTTGAGATCGAGGGATTTATATTTAACATAAACACCTATAAATTTTCTGTTGGGACTGGTCGAAAATAATAATGAAAAAAGTTTTAATGAAATTTTAGATAACAAAATATAACCACAAACCAAAATTTATTGTTAAGATATGAATTTTTTTTAGTGGTACAAATTCTAACCAAGAGTATTTTTTCTCCCACAGGTATATACGTAGCATGCTAATATTTACTTAATCCTTGTTATGTTGAAGTGTTTTTTTAAATTTTCTAACATCCTTTTTCAATTTGTTGAGCCACGCAGTGAAATTCCCAATCATCATTCGATGTCTAGTTAAACTGGGTCTAAATTCTAAGTTTATTTCCAGTAATTGCTCTTGCTTATGCACTTTTGTGGGCTATCGGTTATCAGCTCCTGAGAATCCAGCTTATTCTTGAATGTCATCACTATTCACTTCTAAATTTTATTTTTCTTTACAAAATTGACAGAAAACTGGCTGTCGCTTTTGCAAATTTTACCAAAGTAGGGAAAAAGGACAAATCGGTGAGATTTGAAAAATTTCGAAAATTTTTTTCAAAGTGGAAATAATTGTTCACAACAAATAAACTTGTTACATTTTTAATTACAGATTTGTTGATTAACTATAGAAGAAGGTTCATGTTGTTGATGTTGATTAATATAAATAAACAATATTTCATTTGATCGAAGATGAGGTATTGTTTATTGTAATATAATCGCCTGTGAAAAAAATATTTCCCCACTTTTGTTGAGACTTTGCATTGTCAACTGCCAGTTGTAAAAAATAATACGACAGCACATTTAATTAAAGGTTGTATATCTTAGTATATTTTTAATAAAATCTCAAAAAATTAAACTTTCGTCTTTGAACTGATTAAAAATTAAGTTGTTCATTATTGTAATCCTCATTGTAGCTAATCTGCTACTGAATAAAATCGTTTATTTTTTTTTCAATACTATACATGCGACTTTCTTTCTGGTTTTTTTATTCTTACTGTTTTGCTCATCATTTAATCCTAGCTTTAGTCGGGACTCGGCAAATTCAGCTAAATCAAAGAAAAAGTTCGTTATATTGAAAATTCGTCAGATAGAGAGATTCATCTTTTAATACTTTGAGATTTATAAAACAAAATTTTAAATTCATAAACAGTATATATTAATGACGGTAATTATTCACTTTTTATGCAATATATCTATTTATTTCTCTCACCCATCAAAAAAATTACAATAAAAGTAAAGGAAAAAAAAAACTATCAGAATTTTCATTTTCAATAAAAAGCCAAGAGTAATTTTTAGTGTTATTTTTAATTGGCAGCCACCCAAGCATAGGTATTTTCGCCACTAATTTTAAGCATACACTAACACATACGTTCTTAAATTTAATTACTGATAAAATATGTTAGTACATTTTAAGTTTTTTGGTATAGTTTTATTGTTCTTGGTGAGTTAGGCACCTGGTAAATCGAAGTTCCAAAGTCATTGATACCATAAAAGTGCAAGGAAGTTATTTGAAAATGTGCAGAAATATTTTAAGGAGGAAAAATCTAAAGTACCAGAAAAGTTCGTTAAATAGGAAATGTACTATATGGAGGTTATTTTACGGGTAGAAAATAGTAAAATATTCTAGGTTCAGGAAAACAAAAATAGAAGTTCTATATAAGGTTCGACTGTATTTTATCACTCAGTACTTCTTGTAAAGTAAACTTTATATACCAATATCTGTAAGAAGCTATTAGTTGTGGCATAGAACTTTAAATATTTGAAAGCAATGCTTAGTAGAAAATAAAATCACATATCTCCGGAATTATAATTTCTTTTGTATGCCGCAAAACAACACATTCTTTATGCATCGTACCAAACCGAAATCTAGAGGAATTTTACTTCTACAGGCTACTAATGGTATCTTTTGTTTGCGATTTTAGTGTTGTCTGCTGTCAGATGGAATTGGTATTTCCCATTGACCCCAATGCGGCCTTTATGGGCGCTAGTTTATCTGAATGACGGGTACGTTCTTATTTTTAGTTTTCTACCGAGACACATGATGATCCATTTATTCTCGGAGATTTTATCGATTTTCATCGAACGGGAATCATCGTTTGCTGTTGTAGTTATTGTAGTTCACGTTATATTTGTTTCTGTAATATGTGGTGAAATCTTAGATCGATGTCATTGAGTTTGTGTGTGTGTTTTTGGAATCGCAGCAGTCCTGTTTGAAATAAGGGGAATGATGGACGGGGTTGGTTAGACATGTTTTCTGCGGCTGAATGATCCCTTTGTTTGTTTTTGATATTTAACTTTAAGATGGCTGTCTCATTTTTGCCCTTTCATTTGCTCTTCGGTGTATAGTTAATATTTTTAAAGCTTAAAAAAAAAAAAAGCCAGAAATTCTCGACTTATGTATTTTTTTCAACTTTAAAATTAGGGTATGTTGTTTTAAAAAATTTTAGTTTTTATATATATCTAATTTCTTCACGTTGAAATTATTTTTGAACATTTTAATTATGAGCATTTTTATGATTTTGCATGCATTTTTTTCATATTATTGGCAAAAACAGTTATTGTTTCATTTTTTTTATTATCATCACTAATGTTAGTGAATTTTAGATGCTAATAAAATCCAAGCCTGGCCTGGTGAGTGGAAATTTCTTTTAAGTATACTGACTTTAAATTGCTTGCCATACTGGTTTTGAAACGTTAGCGTGGGGTTACGTGACAGGTACATTTGAAATCATATATATAAACTCCAGTTTATTAGTTTTTGTTCTCTGAATTAATTTTTATGTAGCTCGACATCTGTGGTTGGTCGCTAAACTTATGAAGCTTTTCAGTTATACCGTATCGTTTTTGCCCGATGTGACTGCTAATAAACCCAAAAATTTTTTAGTTTAGTTTTTTTAGTAGAGGGTTTCTTAAATTCTAACCAAGTAGCCTACCGGCTCAAAAAAATTTTTTTTCTCCCGCAAAATTGTCTCGTAGCATGCTAATAATTTTAAATCCTTGTTATGTTAAAAAATACGCTCTTCGTTGAAGTCTGTGTTTTTTTTTTAAATTTGTATCCCTTTTTCAATTTAATTGAGGCCCTTTGTCAAATTCCCAATCATTATTCGATCTTCTGATTAAACTGGGTCTAAAGACTCAAGTTCTTCAATGTATTGCTCTTGCTTATGCACTTTATGAGCTCACCAGTTATCAGCTCCTGAGAATCCAGCCATTCTTGAATGTCATCACTATTCACTTCTAAATTTATTTTCTTTGCAAAGTGACAACTTCTTCAATCACATTACCAATTTCATCAAGTTCTGGAAAAAAAAAAGGCAAATCGGCGAGATTTGAAAATTGCGTGAAATTTTTTTCAAAGTGAAATGATAAAAAAGATTGTTCTATAAAAAAAAAATGAGCAATTTTTTACATTTTTAATTACAGTAGATTCATTGATTAACTATAGAAGAAGGTTCATGTTGTTGATGCTGATTAATGTATAAATAAACAATATTTCATTTGATCAGATGAGTATTGTTTTAATCGTAAATAAATATAATCTGTTCGCCTGTGTAAAAAAAAAGACAAAATAATCTACCTTATTTCCCCCCTTTTGTTGTGGAACTTGCATTGTCAACACTGCCAGTTGTAAAAAATAATAAAATTGCTGACTTTAATTAAAAAGATTGTATATCTTAGTATATTTTATCAAAATCTCAAAATTGACTTTCGTCTTTGAAACTGATTAAAAATTAAGTTGTTCATTATTATTAATCCCTCGTGTAGCTAATCTGCTACTATTGAATAAAATCGTTTATTATTTTTTTTTTCATGCAAATATACATGCGACTTAACAGTTTTTTGAAATACATTCTTATTTTCATTTTTGCACTCAATCATTTAATCTAATACAGTCGGACCTCTATTTAACGAAGTCGCTAAATCCCGAAAAAAAGTTCGTTATGTGGAAAATTCGTTAGATAGAGATTCATCTTTTAATATACTTTAGAGACCACATAAAACAAATTTTAAATTCATAAACAATATTTATTAATTAAAAACGGTAATTATTCACACTTTTTATGCAAACTAATATCTATTTATTTTATATATCTCACCCATCAAAAAGAAATTGCAAGAAAAACAAGGAAAAAAAAAAAACATTATCCAGAATACACTGTATTTTCAACTGTAAAAAGTAATTTTATATTAAAATTAATGAATTTTTAGTGTTATTTTTTAATTGTAAGCCTATAAGTAATTTTAAACATAAATTATTTTATAACCACTAATTTTAAGCATACACTAACACATGCGTTCTTAAATTTAATTACTGATAAAATATGTTAATTTTATTTTAAGTTTTTTGTTTGAAAAATTATGACAGTTTTATTGTTCTTGGTGAGTTAGGCACCTGGTAAAATCAGTTCAAAGTCATTGATCACCATAAAAAGTGCCAAAGGAGAATTATTTGAAAAATGTGCAGAAATATTTTTATAAAAAAAAGGAGGAAAAAAAATCGAATTACTAGAGAAAAAGTTCGTTAAATAGGAAATGTACTACTATATGGAGGTTATTTTACGATGAAAATAGTAAAATATTCTAGATTCCAGGGAAAAGCTCGCAAAATAGAAGTTCATTATATGGAGGTTCGACTGTATTTTTATCACTCACAAGTACTTCTTGTAAAAGTAAAACTTTATGTAATATCTGTAAGAAGCTATTAATTATTGTATAGAACTTTAAATATTGAAAGCAATGTAAATGAAAATAAAAATCACATATCTCCAGATTATAATTTCTTTTGTATGCCTCAAAACAACATTCTTTGGCATGCATCGTACCAAACCGGAAATCTAGAGGAATTTTACTTCACCTAAAGGCTGCACTAAATGTTGTCTTTGTTTGCGATTTTGGGTGTTGTCTGCTGTCAGATGGAATTAGTATTTCCCATTGACCCCAAATGCGGATGAATGGCCTCTTGAGTTCTCTTTATCGCCGCCTGAGGGCGCTGGTTACCTTCTGAATGACGGGTACGTTCTTATTTTTTAGTTTTCTACCGAGGAACACATGATGATCCATTTATTCTCGGAGATTTTATCGATTTTTCATCTCGCTCCGAACGGGAATCATCGTTTTGCTTTGTTGTAGTTATTGTATAGTTCTTTCGCTGAGTGTATTTGTTTCTGGCAATATGTGGTGAAATGTTAGATCGATGTCATTGAGTTTGTGTGTGTGTGTGTGTTTTTTTTTTTTGGAATCACGGCAGTCACATTCTGAAATGGGGAATGATGGACAGTTGAGTTAGATATGTTTCTGCGGCTGAATGATCCTTTGTTTATATTTTTGTCTTGTTTTTGATATTTAACGTTTAAGATGGCTTTATTAACCATTTTTGCCTTTCATTTGCTCTTCGGTGTATAGTTAATATTTTAAAGCTTAAAAAAAATGAAATTCTCGGCTTATGTATTTTTTTTCGCTTTAAAATTAGAATTATGTTTTGTTTTTTAAAAAATTTTTGTTGAACTGAAAGTTTTTTATATATATCTAATTTCTTCACGTTGAAATTGCTATTTTTTGAAAATTTTAATTATGAGCATTTTATGATTTGCATGCATTTTTCTATGTGTGTAAAAACAGTTATTGTTTCATTTTTTTTATTATCATCACTATGTTAATTGAATTTTAGATGCTAATAAAATCAATACAAACAGTGGAATTAAGAATATCATTTCTTTTGAGGTGCTAGTATACTGTTTAAAATTGCTTGCTTATAAAAGCGAAAAGTTAAAAGAAGTTCTTGCCCTGTCCATAGCGTAAAAATTATATTTCTATGATATGAGGCACATGTATTTTTATACATATATATAAACTCAGTTTATTAGTTTTTTTGTTCTCTGAATTAATTTTTTATGTTGCTCGACATCTGTGGTCGCTAAACTTATGAAGCTTTTCAGTTATACCGTATCGTTTTTATATACGATGTGAGCTATGCTAATAAATTATAGATTTAAATCATAACAAAAGAACTACCAACTTCTTAAAAAAATCTTAGAAAATTTATCTATTGTCGTTAAACTACCATTTCGAGTAAATATGTAATCAATTTTAATTAAATTATAAAAAAAACGAAACAAAAAGAAACTAAAATTGAATTTTACATAAGAAATAAATTTTGCAATCCGCGAGATTTATTACAATTTTACAAAATACGATTACTTAGATCAATATTATTTTTTTTAATAAATAAATCTCATAACTCTTTTTATTTTATCATGTTGCTTCTGTTATTGCGAATCTTTTTTTTTTCTTTCGAAATTGAAATTTATCAAATATAAATCTCGCTCAAACCTAACGGACTTAAGACTTGCAACATCAATTACGATGCTTTAATACACGCGTTGTGAGATCGACTTGCAAAAACTGAGTGAAAGAGTTGAGAAACAAATATATCACTAAAAAAAATGAGTTATTATTTATTTTATCTTTACATTATTATATTATCTATGTATACATGAAAAACAATGAAAACAATAATATGTCAATCTGCTTTAAATTTTCACACCAATAAATGTTTGTTATGGGTTCAAATCTGATATAAAGATATATATTTTTAAGATTATAATTTTTTTACAAAGTAGCCCGCGAGGTCATTTGGGTTGGACACCCCTGGGCTAAATATTTTCAGAGTTTGAAGGAGCTATTTTATACAGAAAAACCATTTTGTATATCAATCAGTACCAAATCTCCCGCAGCATTGTTATCTTGAAAATCAAAATGCTCCATGACACAAGCAGAGAACTCTTGAGCAACAATCTCCATAAAAGGCCAACAGGATCGTTAACGCGATCTACCAAAAATGTCCCAACGAGCTACTGGTAGTTCGAGATCGGTGGTTAGTCGATCTCATTGAACTGAATTTATAATCTTGGATGTAAAAAACCCATTAATGCACTGTTTAAGTTTTACGTTTGTATATGTACCTATGGTCTTAAGATGGAAACGTCCCAATTCCCGCGGAAAGGAAGTATTATTTTATGGAGTAATAAATAAAGGTGCAATTATGTATTCTAGCCTGTTTGTGCTGACAGCATCCGAAATTGATCTTTTGAAACCGGTTTGGTCAATTGCTGACAGCTAACAACAGGTAAATAACAACCGTAATGCCAGGGTTGTTCTTGTTTAAAATAATATTATAATGCAAGATCCCTTTTATTTACATGTTTTTATAAGCGTGGATATTTTTTTCTCTTCTAGTTTACGTATTTCGTAATTGTATATTGTAAAAGTAAACAATAACAATTTTTCCACTTTTTTCCTTCTTTCTTTTGAATTTTTACTTCTCTGAGATATTATAGAGATTTATGATATAAAATGCCACACATACACCATGTTTTCAGATGCTAATTTAAAATTCGTGCTTTAAAATGGATAAGCTTAGCTCCAGAACACTCATGAAGGAAGAATGTCTGCTGCTATAATTTCTAATACTTTTAAGAAAGTTGATTTGAAACTTTTAAAAGTATAGCTTAGAAAATGGGAAATCAAAAATTCGTTTAATGCACACTTAATTTTAATTTCATTGCATTTTACCAAATCAATTTGATCGAAATAGCATTCAGAGAACCCCAAAACTATTGTTTAGCATTTATGTTAACTATTTTTTAAAGAGCGACAATACCTTTTTAATTCTTACATCTGTTTTTAGAAACAAATATTTTTAGGCACCTGACTACGTTCGAACTGTGATTTTGCAAAAGTGTATGAATGAATATTTTTTTTGATATTTAGTATCAGTTGAATTAGAATATCCTGTAAAATTTCTCTTAAGAATTTTTTTCCCAATAAAATTTTAAAATGGCATTTCAAAATATTTTCTTTTATGAAAATGCTTTTATAATAATAATAATTTGCCCTTATGTAACTAAGACTTCTACACAGAGTCTGAGCTAGGAATTTTGAAATATATAATTTAGATTCATATTTTAATGTATACAGGAGGAGTGAAATTTTAATACAAAACACCGGCTATTATTTCGATTCATAGCAATTCTGAAAGATAATGTGAATTCTTCAAAAATCCCAGTTCAAGCTCTGTAGAGAAGTCTTATCTATGTAGAGCAGAGGTTCCCAAACTTTTTTGTCTCATAGACCCCTTGTCATGTTTTTTGGTTTGTGGTAGACCCTTCTTAGTTAATATTGAATGTTTGCAAAATTATCAACTTAAATGTCTTTTTGACATTTGGTACAACTACTACTTTGAAAGAGTTACATTTCTAATTGTAATAAAGTATAGTGCTTAAAACTTAAGAAACACATGTTAATTCATTAAACTAAAGCTATTTAATACATAAAATAACAGTTAAATAAAAAATAATTAAACAACAAACTGATTTTAATGGGAGTTATGAATCTGGCGCTAAAATGCGTTTTACTCGCAATGTGTGTTTTTTTTTAAATGCTCAAATGGGGACAGCGATTGCTGAAAAAGTTTTGAAAATAATTAACTGAAATTTTTTTGTGTACGGTCTGTATAATAGTAGAAGTGTTTTAACCTTCAGATTTATGAATCACCTTTTTATTACAAAATTTGCAGTCCCTTAGGTGAGTATAATCACTGTTTGTTTACCAATTTTTTCGCATTTTATTAATAATACTTTATTTTTCACCTCTTAATTTTAGCTTATTTTTCTCAAATGTTCTAAATAAATTTAAAAACTACAAATAATCCCCATATCTCTACTTTTTTTTTTAAAAAAAAAGTTGTCACAAGTAGTTGGATACCTTAATAAAATTTATGCTGTCATCTTGTAAGAGCAAATTAACCTCATTATATTTAGTAAATAAATCCATTAAATTGGTAAAATTTGGTTTCCACAGATTAAATTTTCTTTTAAAATTAGAGTTACGATCTAGTTTAATGAGAGCCACTATCACACACACACATAGACCCCCAAATTATTTTTTGGCTGACGTGGACCCCTTGCAGGTCGTCATAGACCCCTGGGGATCTATATAGACCACTTTGGGAATTACTGATATAGAGGTAAAATATTATTATAGAAGCATTGTCTAATAAAAGAATATTTTGAAAATATAATTTTTTCTTCATTTTTTTTGCCAAAAAATTGCTTTTAAGATTTTTTTATCGTAATTATATTCTTAAAACAGTTTTATATGTATATCCTAATTCGAATGACACTAAATATATATTTAAAAAATATATTCGTTTGTACGCTTTTGCAAAATCAGGGTTCCGAACCTAGTCGGATACCTTAAGGATACCAGTTGTTGTTGTTGTCGTCGTATGACAAGTGAAAAGTCAAATGGACTTTGTTTATGGGACATATATCTTTAAAAATTTCCCCAATTGAACTTAGATCTTAATAAAGATGTTTTAATCATTCTGTCGAAATACAAAAAATTTTTTAGCTCAAAAATTTTTTTTTCTGTTTAATTTAAGTTGGGCATAATTTTTGAGATCTCATAATACATGCTTATGCTTTAGGTACCATTTTTTAAAAAAGAAGTATCTCTTAAATATGTAAAATATTTTTTGCACATATTGTAAAACAATACACAAAATATGTTGAATCTATTTTTTTAGTAAAATATTTAGATAGTTTCTTAAAAAAACTTACAAAACTTTGTAATTTTGAAAATTTTATTCCCCCCCTTTTTTTTTACACATAAAACTAATTTTTTAAAAAAACTATCTACTGAAAAAACTGACTGAAAACAACAACAGATTCACTACATGCACAGGTATCTTGTATAGAAGTATAAAAAATTTGGAACCATATAGTGCAATAGTTTTTTCTTAAAGTGTAACTAAAATAAAAAAAATGATGCTTTGGAGAAAAAGTGAAGAAACTTAACATTTGCAAATGTTTGTTTACACTTTTGTTAATTACTTTTTTCATATTTTAAGATTATTTTATCAACGAACATATAAGTGTAATACATTTTTCGATTCAGAAAAATATGCACTATTTTTTATTGCTAGAATTGAAAAATCGATTTTTCGAATGTGTATGATGTCCTGGTTTAAAGAATAGAACTTTTTTTTTTATAAAGATAATTTTTTTTGTTGTTGTTGATAAATTGAATTATTTCTGGAAACATATTCATTCGAATGTCATATATTCGAAGCGGTCGCAGTGAAACCAGTTCCCGCCAATGCAAATTACGAGCATTTTTATCAACGCTTGCGAAAAGAAGAACAGAGCGCGCGTTCCATTTCTTCGTAAATCCAAGTGGACGTTGGACCAGGATGCAATTCAGGTAGTCTCTTGTAGCCGGATCTTTTTCTGTAGGTCACATGTGTGTCGTCTTGTTCCTGGTCAACCGCTTTTCTGCGTTTTAACGCTTCATCTATCGCCACCCAAGATCTGGCTGTCTGCTATTTTTTTCTCCTTTTGTTTTCCAACCGATAAGTTCCGTCTGTGTTCAGTGGCAACATCTAAGAATTGTTCGATGGTCGGAATAAATATCTCCTCTTATTCTAACTTCAAAAGCAGCCAGGTAATATGTGTGTTTTTTTAAAAAAATTGATATTGTTTTCGAATATCCCAAAATGGAAGTGTTAGATTGTTGTTTGTAAACAATCGGTATTAAAATTATTGAAAGATTCTACCTGATTGTTATGTAATTAAAGGACAGTTGTGTAACAGAAAAGGAAAATAAAATGAATTGAAAGTTATGAGAGAGAGAGGAAAACATTGTTAAATTTAGAAAAAAATCTTTAGAGTTCTTTAAATTATTTTTTCCCTCTTGATTGCAGATTATGAAATAACGATTGTGAAATAGCATTTTTATTTCATATTTTTAAAAACGAAATATTTTGTATGCTACAAGTCTTCGCATTTTTTTTAAAGAATTAATGTTGAAGTACAACTTTTTATTTTTACATCTAAAATGACGGCTTAATTAACTAAGAAAAATTTCATGGACAAAGAAAAAGCATTCATTCGTATTTAGAATACAATTTAATATTTTATCTATAGTTCAAAAATAAAAATTACCGGCAAGTAGAAATTGGAATAATTTTTATTTTAACGTGCAAATATATTTTTTATTCGTCTATATAAATTTATATTTGTAACGTAAATGAAAATTAGTGAAAACATCTGTATTTGATATTCACACGAATAATTTAAGTAATTTTTTTTTCATTTTGACTATATTTTATTTTGAAAAAATCAGTTATGTATTTACAGTATCAGAATCAAAATAAATTTTTAAAAATTTTTTTATAATTTAATTATTTTTGAATTTGAATGCATTGATTTTTTCAGAATATACAGTTTCTATATCAATATAGTGCCTTTCTATTGAATTTGTTTTTATCATTGTATGATCTAACAGTTTGGAGTTTCTGATAACTTATCAGCTGTTGCGAATTTCATTTTCTATAGCTATATCCATATTGTTATAATTTTATTTAAAAATTTATAAAAATAGTTTTATATGTTTCATTTTAAAGTAAATTACTTTGAACCTTAATTTTATATTAAATTTTATTTACTGGAATGTTGATGTAAAAGTATGTAAGTAAAATTTTTCAAATATACGAATAAATAATGAGCAAAAAGGGGTAAAAAAAAAAACCCAAAATTGTATTTTATTCTTTTTTCGTTCTGTAAAGTATGTGTTCTATAAGGTAAGGTATTTCGTTCTGTAAGATCTTAAAAAGTTAAAATAACCAAAAAATTCGGAAAAGTGGTCAGTTCTTACAAATGCTTAGAAAGGGGAATAATGCTTTTCTAGCATTTAAAATTAGAGTAAATTGTAAGGATTTATATAAATTCCGTGTTAGCTTCGAAGTGCCCATTGAGGTCGTGGTAGCCTAATGGCTATGGTCACGAACTTGTGGCCGGCGTGTCGTGAGTTCGAGCCCTACTGCCATTAAAAACCTGCCGTGTGGTGGGGCTGATGTACTTTAAATCCGTTATGGCTCAAAGTCTACCCGTTGGGGGTGGTGTGGCAATTTGGAGAGAGGGGTGCGAGCTCAGGTTGTCGACCTCGTTACTTGACTGATATTCAAAATTACGAGATCCGTCGTCAGTATTCCTCTTGTTGCCTTAAAGTGCGACGTTAACATACACTCACTTACTTGAAGTGTTCAAAAAGATAATACATCACAGAACATTGAAAATGCAACACCTAAAAGTGACTAAAAGTTAAGAAACTGTGCAAACGGAGAGAGACAGCAACGAACAGTAAGTGATGTTTATTTTGAAAGGATATTCTTAACACAGAGCGAAGACAACGCCAGCTCAGTAGGTAATGTTATCTTGAGGGATGGCTGTCACACAATTTCCATGGAACTATTTTCCATACTTCATCTTATAAATGCGGCAGTGGCAGACCACCACTTGCGGGACCACCTTCACTTGTTGACGTATGCCTCTATCTCTGCATATTTGACCATACCGATGCCCGTAAAACCTTCGGCATTTCCCTGTTCCAACCATCTTTACCACAGTTAGTGCACCGTGGACGCGTTTAGGCCTAGATAGGTGTCACCTGAGATTTAACGTATAGATCAACATGCCCCTCGTAAAATCGTCAGTCTGCTGGAACTGCCTCTTGTGGCGGTGGTCTGGCGTTCTTTACTGTTACACAGGTTCTCTGAAACAAGGGGGGGGGGATCACAATGGTTTTCCAGGTATAAATAACGGTACGGATAATACCCAATTTGCAATCTATTCAACGTGTGCTGGAGAGTTGTGCTTACCCTGAAATTTGCATAATTTTCTGGACAATCCTTCTTGATGTTGCATTTTCAATGTTATACATAGTGTGTATCATCCCGACCAAAGTCATTTTCCACAACATAATTATACGTTCATATAATTTCTTTTTGGAGGTGTGTTGTGACATCTCTCGCGTTCTTCTTCTAACATAACTCCTACGTTCTTTGACGGCCACGATTAATGGCAAAACTTTTCCAACCCAATTCCAAGAGGAAAAACGAAGCAACAATGCAAATAAGATATCCGTTAAAAGGATAGAAAGTTTAGTGAGAAAGGATGGCAATCTTAGAGAAAGCTTAGTGTGGAACAGTTGGAAGTGTGTTTAGACGGCCTACTCAGGAATCACGGAGACGCCCACCCTCACTAATATTTACAAGGAGAAACTATTGCACACGAGCACATCAGTCTACCTGAAAGTATCAGAATCGTTGAGCCTTCAACCAAGGTAGGAGGATTATATTCTGAACGCTAGTATAATATTGAAGCGAGATTAGGCAGATAATTAGTTATATTTTGATAAGTGATTTAATTGCGCGATCTGACTTAATTAAATCGGCATACTTTGGTTTATTCTCACTTAATATAAGTTTGTTCGTTATATAAGTAATTTAAGTTAAATTCTTAATAAAAGTCGTATTAAGAATTATAGAATGTCTCATCCTTCCGATAATCCCACACCTCTAACTTACGCGGAACCCCCAAGACATAGCTATCGACAGATTGCAATGTCACAGTGTGTGTCGTAAAAGCAAACAACATTTAAAGTTTTCTTACAGAAACACTAACTTTAAAAGAGGAAATACTTTTTTACAAATAATATTTATTATACTAAACGAGTTTTTCTTTTTTTTTTCCTGAGAAGGAGAATGCATGCTTTCCTCTTAAAAAATCGCCATGGCTTACAATGTATCCTAATAAGAATTTAGTGATTGTTGGATCATCAATCATGTATACAATTATTATAAAAGCAACATATTCTTTCCGCGAAACACATGAATGATATTAAAGAAAATCAAAAGAGTATGGAAGTCATAATTTGAAATTTGCTTACATATTTTAAAAGTCAAATACAAAACAGGATGTAAATTTGAATGACGATATACCTAAAAAGGAGCCCACATATACTTCTCTTCAATTCACAGTTCTTTTTTTAAAAAAAAAACATTAACTGCACTTTAAAACGTGAAACATTTTCAAGAGACGATGTTGTTTTTGTTGGAAGACTACCCCTCAGGTGTTTAAGATGACCATCTTGGGCATGACCCTTCGTCCATCCCGCCTCCGTCAACAATTTTCTTTCGCAGACGATAGCGCACGTTTGGAGAAAACGAGCAACAAAAAAAAAAGGGGGATAGGGTAACACTTGAACTATCCCGACTTCCCACCGTCCGGGGTCGGGACATCATGGCGTTCTCGAAACCAAAACACGAAAGTCGTGTCTTGGAAGAAAGATCCGGATGTACGAAAAAAGAGGAAAAGGCGGCGAGATGAAAACTGCCCTTAACCCTCCATACTTATGTTTCGGTTTCTGGAAAGCGAAATATGCTGAAGGAATTTTATGTGGTCAAGGGAGTAAAAGTTGAAATCTTAGAGCAGAGGTTCCCAAACTTTTTTGTCTCATAGACCCCTTGCCATGTTTTTCGGTTTGGGGTAGATAGGATTGATTTTTCCAATTTTACGAATTTAAATGTCTTTTTGACCAGCTGGTATCGATCTACTAACTTTAAGCGATTTAAATTTCTAACTGAAATGAAGTATGATGTTTAAAACTCAAGAAAAACATGTTAATTAAATTAAAATTTAATAAATACATAAAATAACTAAGCAACAAACGAATTAATCTGGTGCTTCAATAACAATTTTTCAACATTTGGAATCAATCGTGTCAGGTTTAACGCAAAATCTCCTCGGTTAGTAGTGTCCAGACCTTATTTCCCCCCCTTTTTTTTGTTTTTGTTTTGGAGATTGGCAACCACGCTGAAACTCCTTCTCACTAGGAAAAGTAATTAAAAATTTTCTCACACGATATTCCATAATTCGTGATAAATGACAGATATGTCTTTTTAAAGCCAAAATTGCGGACATGGCCCTTGTTTTAATAAAACTTATGCTGTCACCATGTAACTTCAAATTAACCTTATTAAAATTAGTAAATAAATAAAAAAAAAATAGATAAAATCTGGTTTCCACTTGACTAAATTTTCTTTTAAAATTAAAATCATGATTTGGTTTAATGGCAGCTACCATCATAGACCCCCATTTACTCCTCATGGACCTCCCAATTTTTTTTTCTCTGGCGTAGACCCCTTGCAGGTCGTCATAGACCCTGGGGTTCCATATAGACCACTTTGGGAATCACTGTCATAGAGCAACGGTCGGTAACCCATATGTGTATGCTTACTACAATTTTGCACTTGAATTAATTGCATGACATATATGCGTGTACCAATTCATGTCATTAACTCTCCAAAGTAACTGTTGTTATAAAGGGAACATAAAATTACGATATAATGTAAAAAA
>BMAV01011504.1:46867-80726 GCA_019973955.1 Trichonephila inaurata madagascariensis | reverse complement strand
TCCGAAAAGATCGCCTTGGGCCCCAAGCCTTTTTTCGGTTAAAACCTGACATAATGTATTTTTACCATCACGAAAATATTTAAAAAATAAACTTTTACTGAATATAAAATCAATGAGTCTGAGAAACGAAGAAAATTAATAACATTAGGGGTATTTGCATTTTTAAAAGGGGAAATCTAACAACAGTCGACAGATAACCTGGTAACTTCTAAAAACGTTACATTAAAAAAACCGAACACTTAAATAAAATGTTTGTTTAAATTCTTCAAAGAAAAATATCACTTTTTATTCTTTTGTTTGTGAATGCTGGGATGAGCTTGACCAAAAAAGTTCGATTCTATTCTGCATAAATACCAACCCCTTATTAAGAAGAGTTTCAGGAAAAAGATTTTAAAAAAAGAAAAAACTGAAAATTCCGCTTTTTTAAGAAAACCCGCTACTTTTACAAAAAGGTTTGTTCATCAAGTTCCTACATAACTATAACACCTTGCACAAGATGATGTATTTGGTGATTTTAAAAAAAGTTATTCAATTTTCTATTTCACTAAAAAATTTTCTTTATTTTTGAATTTTTTTTTTTAAAGATCCTCGTTTTTTTTTCCCAAATTTTTGGGCCCGGGGTTTTTTTTTTGTCTTAGAACAAAATCCGCATAAAAGAATCAGAATATTAAATTCCTTTTAAAAAAACAGTTCTTATTGCAAAGAGAAGTGAGATCAAAATTTTTTTTAATAAAAATAGCACGCCCTATATTTGGCATTCAATATAAAAATATATCCTCTGTTATAAAACCAATTTTTTGTGTAACGTTTCTCATTATTTTTATTTTGAATATATAAATCTAGACAAAATAATCATTTAAATTCTTACCCAAGTTTTAATCTTTTTTGCATAAAAAAATAACAGATGTATTTATTTACGACTTCGCTAAATAAAAATAAATACATGTGGGGGGACTAAAGACGAATAAGTTACTCTGCTACTTCGGTTAAAAATAAATCATGTTTTTATTTTCTCCTGTAGCTAATGTAAAATAATATAATAAAAAAGCGATGAATTTTTTATCTTCCTAGCATTTTATCCAAATCTCTCTCTCTCTCTCTCGTTGCGGGGATTACAACAAATTAAACAAAATGTTTGCTTTTTTTTATTTTCTGGATCAAAGATATATAATGAGCTTATTAAAGTTTTGATTTTGGGGTTAGACGAAATTAAAAAATCGCAAAATTATTTTTTAAATAATGAAAAACGTTGTGAGAAAATCTCGTCAATGGCGTCAGTCGGGTTTGCCCCCCCAGTGAGGGGTGTCCCCTCTTTCCTATGTTCGCAAAACCCTAAAATCAATGATGTTTAAAATGTTCATTTACTTTTACATTTTTACTTGATACTTGATAAAACCAAAGCAAAATAGGGGCCCCCCTTTTTTTTTTTTTTCACTAGAGCCTTTGGATTCTAGCTACGCCCCTGCTCTTAACTAACGGGTGGAAACAAAAAATTTTTTACTTTTGCGTTTTTTAACCAAATCCCTTTTGTTTGAAAAAAAATTTTCTTTTAAAGGACGGCCTCCCCCTGCCCAAAAAAAAATTTTTTGGTTTTGGTTGGTGGACCGTTGGAAAGGGCCAAAAAGGAAAAAGGTTTTTTTTTTAACCCGGGAAAAAAAAAAAGCCCCCAAAGGAAAAAAAAAATTTTAAAAACTTAAAGGAAAAAAAAAATAACCCAAAAAAACCTTTGGGGGACGCGGTAGAAATTTAAGCCCACCGGACCAGACTTTGGGTATTTGGTCATTTAATGCTAAACAAATTAGTTTAATTAGAAATTCAAGTCATATTAATCTTTAAATAAATGATATACAAATCAATACCTTAGTCACAGGTTTTGTAAAATTTGAAGTTCATGAAAAATGAAAATTCTTAATAGTTTAATTACTGCATAAATGTTTGAAATGGGCAATAAAATTTTGCACTTACAGACATTTATTGAAAGTATTCCGTTGTACAGATCTTTTTGAAGGTTTGTGCATTGTGTCCACCTAAGCTAGCATTTTTATTTCTTATGTAAACCCAAGGGAAACGGGCCCCTACCAGTTGCAATCACTTTATTAACATTTCTGATTTGTCTCTAAATCAATCAATCTCTAAAATAAATTCTGTTCTGTTAAATATTTAAATAGGCATATAAATGCAAGTAATTTTTTTATAGAGACATTTATAAATCAGAAAAATGAACTATAACTTTTTAACAATCATAATTTTTAATTCTACATAAAGCAGAATTTTGAAGAACTGCAATTTGCCGAACGCTGCTCCAAACAAAATATTGTTTTATGAACATTTGTAACCCTTAACGTAGTAATACCATTGTGACGGATCTTTGCGCTACCTTCACACTAACCCTCTTGGGAAATCTTTGGGCTAGCATTCGCGTTTAATTCACAGTCATCCCTCTCAAGAAGAAACCGTAATATTCAGATTAGTTCGACTATATAAAGTCAGAGTTTTGTAATCACAGTGAAGGAGGTAGGAAGCAGCTACATATTCGCTACGCAAGTGAGATTGAATAAGGTTTACTTTCGCATGTAAAGATTAAGAGTGGTGTTTTGCCAATGTGTTGAATTAATAGATTTGAGGTTAGGAATCAACGACAGATTACGCTGTTAAATAAGTTGATTCCACATATTTGCATAATAATCATTGCTTTCTCCGTGCTACTCATTTGACCTAGTGAATAGATTGTTGTTGGTTGAACTAAATAAATAATTGTGATTATGAGAGGTTTTCTGGTTCTTCCCTTCCCCCTACACATCTAGGTGCTCGCGAGAGAGGTGCCGGTCTATTACACCATACACAAAAGATAATCGTTTGTAACTGCATCCCGAGGTCAGGGTGCCATATACTTGATACAACAAAATTCCACGCAGCGTAATTTTTATTTTTTAGAAAGATATATAATCGTTACAAATTTTACTAGCAGTAGTCGGCATTTCAATTCAGTCTAAAATAAAATTTCAGGTATTTAAATAAGGTACCAGGTTTCCAAAGTATAAATAATAATATTTCAAAAAAAAAAAATCACACCAATTTTTTGGTAAGAACAACAAAAAAGTATTGTTCAAATTCGGTCCAAATGCCCCCCGTAAAATTTACCCCCTCGGACATGGGGCCAGTTTTCTCCGCCCTAGAGCCGCCCCTGCTGCTAACATAGACAATAGTAAACACGTTTAGGGGGCTAAGTGCATTAAATCAAATGAAATTACTCTCCACGGGTAGATATATATAGATCAGGATTAGCTTTTAAGGTATCCGACTACGTTCGGAACCGTGATTTTGCAAAAGCGTGTAAATGGATAATATTTATGATATTTAGTGTCACTTAGATTAGAAAATGTACATAAAATTGTTTTAAGAATAATATTACAATAAAAATTTAAGTACAATATTTTGACAAAAAATGAACATAGAATGACCCATTTTCAAAATGTTCTCCTTTTGTGAAAAATGCTTCTATTATGATAATATTTTGCCTGTATATAGCTCAGACCTCTGTACAGAGGCTCAACTAGAATTTTTGAAATATATAACGTAGAAGTGGGTTTATCCATGTTGTACGACAACAGAGGGGGAAAATTTTAATTAAAAAACGCCGATAATTATTTCAATTGGTGTTAACTCTGAAAATAATGTGATATTTTCGAAAATCATAGTTGAGCCTCTGTACAGAGGTCTGAGCTATATACAGGCAAAATATAATTATAATAGAAGCATTTTTCGCAAAAAGAGAACATTTGAAAAAAGGTTATTCTAAGTTAATTTTTTGCCAAAATATTGTATTTAAATCATTTTTTTTTTTGGTCAAAATGTCCATAAAACAATTTTATACGTGTGTTCAAATCTAAATGACACTAAATATCATGAAAATGATCCATTTATGCGCTTTTTTAAAATCATGGTTCCGAACGTAGTCCGATAGCTTAATTTATGTTTTCTTTTATTTCCGTTTTTTAGTGCTATGTTGTGAATCGCTTGATTCGACTATTTGATTATATGGCATCTGGTTACAATAAGGACTTTTTTAAAAAAACGCGTGAAACTAGCATTTTTTTTTAACATAGTACTAAAGTACCATTAAATTCCTACAGCATAAAATTAAATTTAGAACTTCAATATTATTAATAAAATACTATGTGGATATTGAAGTGTTTTTCCAACTGGCTCCTAAAAAGATTAGGCGGTTTGAAAATGGTATTATTAATCTGGACATAGCTACAGGACCAAGAACGCACTGGGTATGTTACTATAATGACCCTAGCAATAATTTTGTTGAGTACTTCGACCCCTTTGGAGAACAAAAATTATTTACGAAATTCTTCCAAACATTAAGAAATATTTACAAAGCTCTGGCAAAAACGAAATCGGATATAACTCAAGCTTTTCACAACACCCTGCTTCTGTCAAATGCGGTTGCTTTTGTATGAAATACATAAGTGAGAGAAACAAAGGTAAATCAGTTGACGACGTGCTATATTCTTTCACACAAGAACCCAGCACCTATAATGAAAAAATGTTCTCTATAAATAAATGGTGTTATTAATATTAGATTTGAAAAACGCTGAAAAAATGAGAAGATTTTACTATTGAATACTCTAGACCAGTGATACGCAACCCGCGGACCGGTAGCGGTCCATAGATCAAATGGTGCCGGGCCGCCTAAAGAACATTAAACTATTGCCATTTTATTTAAAGTGGTGCATTTTTCTCGGATTTGTGCAACTTTTCACTGAAATCCCTTTATATTCCACGTTAAATCACTTTTATTCATTTTTGGTGTAACTATAATTTATTCTGAAGGCATATTTATAAATGTAACTAAATTAAAATTGTTAAATCAAAACAATCTAAAATATAAACAATCAACGTGTCCCACCCTCAGCGGGCCGCGGTAAAATTATCAAACGTTGATCGGTCCGCAGCGATAAAAAGGTTGCGGATCACTGCTCTAGACCTTTTAGTTTTAAGCAGATTGCCCTTCAGTCCTTTTTGATGTATGTTTCTTGGGAGAATATCAAGGATGAGAAGTTTACTTACTATGACGGACATCAGTGGTCAAATTTGTCTATACCCGATGGAAATTACACTATCAAAGGACTGAATCGCTATATGGTAAAAATTTTTGGGAATGAACCGCCTATTTTATTTGGTATAGTCGCGGAACGACAAAGAACTGCCATTAAGTTAAAAGACCCGTATAAGATCAATTTAACAAAAAGTAAGAAATTGCATAAACTCTTAGGTTTTGAGCCTAAAGTATATGATGAACCTGAACAAATGGGGAAGTTCATTGCTGATTTGTCTGGTGGAAATGATATCATTTATATACATTGCGATATCGCTGAAGGGGCTTATATCAACGGCTCTCACTCTTCAAATGTCATCTATTCCTTCATAAATGTTAATCGTCCAGGCAGTCAAGTTATTAAGTCATTTGACAAACCTTTGTTTTTCCCTGTTCGAATGGATAGGGTTTTCAGAATCAGAATGAGAATTACGAATCATAGAGGTGAATTAATTCCTCTAAATAAGCAAGAAGTGCAATATAATTTTATTGCGCTTTAAATAAAGAAATGAATAAACACAGACTTCATAGAAAAAGTAAGAAGATATAAGGAAGAGGGTTCTTTTCCGATGTTGTCGGTCCTGCTTTAAAAAGAAAATCTCTTAGCTTCTCGCATGACCAGTTAAATAAAACTGAACCCTCTGCAATAGAAGGTCGAGCTAAAACATTTGTGCATGATAAATTAAACGAAATATTTTCAAAGAAGAAAAAACATGGAGCCGGACTTAAATTTCTCTAAATTTGATTTAATAGCAATATTGCTATTAAATTAAGAAGATGCGCGAGAAAATATTTTTGTAATAATAAATAAACAAAATGAATAAAATATTCGAATTATAGGTAACACTGATTATCATTATGATGATGACATGGAAAGTTTTGAGTATAGAGAGGTAGGCGTGAAAATAGTGATAACTCTATGGAAATTGCCACCTATAATTTCTTCATACAAGATACCAATGCTAATATTTTATACTCCAATGGATATTTGCAGCAAAAACTGAAAATTGTCAACAGTGATGGAAGTTCAATAGGGGGAGATAATGTAGCTCTCGTGAATGGAGGAGAGTTAATCAATGCTAACAGGTTTACATTAGGAAATACTGAAATCGAATCCTCTATTAATTATTCTGCTCTCATGCGACAAGTATTAGGCTTAATTCATTTCACACCGGATTATTCTACTTCAGAAGCTACCAATATGCTCTTCTACATTGATACGTCGGACACAGCCGATACAAAACCCCTCAAATATGATGGAACGTTGACAGATACAACTAAAATAACTGATTTTTTCGCAAAATTAGCAATTAACGACAAGTACAATTGAGGAAAATTTTTTCAAAATAGCAGCATCGTAACTTTATGAATCCCATTAAAATTCGTATTTTATTTCTTCCGCGAATATAAAAAAGTTATTACGGGGCTCCAGTTCAAATTTGAGTTTCAGAGAAATCACAGTGAAAACATGGTGTACACAGACGAGACAAATAAGGTCTATAAGGTCACCGTAGAAGACTTGTCACTTTGGCTTCCTTATGTTAGATTTAAAAATTCGGCTGCTGCAAAGTTTAATGAGTTGAGGTTATCAGATAAGGCTGTAAAAATTAACTGGAATCAGCACGGCGTTGTAAAATCAAACATCTTTTATAAAAATTCAAGTGGCTCTTATTCCCTACAAGCTACTTCAGAAGAAGTCTTGTCCTTGTATGTAATCCCTCAATACACTGAAAGATACGAAAACGCGAAACATAATAATATGTTATTTGACCTTTTAGACATGACAGAATGTTGCCTCATGATTAATAATGTAAGGGTTCCAACTGTTAGCTATATGATGGACTGAGAAAAATGACTATAACTGACTATACACAGCTCTTTTGGAGTCTGGACAACACCATTACATCAGAAACAGGGTGTATGGTCAGTTATTCGGACTTTGGTAAGCTATATCCGATCATTTGCTACAATCTTGCCCATCATCAAAATTATACGGATACGAATAACCTGATGATCGAGTTCAACTGGAGGCTAAGAAACAACACCGCTAAGGATTATGTGTTCTACTTTATCCTACAAGAGCATAAAAAATGCTTCTTAAGCATAAGGGATCAGAACATTACCATGATCAAAACATTAAAATCATAAGTTGCAACGAATTGAATGTTAGTTTTATAGTCGCAAGATTATAAAAACTATTTTTATTAAAATAAATGACGGCATATTATCCACTTTTTGATGAAGATATTAAACAAGGGCCTCCTGGCATTCCGGGAATAGGCTTTAAATTAACAAATGATGGCAATTATGATATGATCCCATTCAATTGAATGATTCAGTAACAAAATATTATGCGGATGTTATACAAAGGATTTAAAATCACACATTGTAGCTTTAAGTGAAGCAAGTCTTATGCAAAATTTTGATGGGAATTTCGATGCCAGAAACATTCCGATGAAAAACCTTGGTAAGCCGAACGATGACAAAGACGCCGTTATCAAAAGTTATGTTGATCATAAAACAAAAATCAACGATAAAAGAGTTGATAATGTATTAAAAAGAGATGACGATGGTCTTTATGTTCCATCCTTAATACAAAACGAGCATTATGCTTTTGAAAATAAGCGATTAACGAATGTTTCCAATCCAATCAAAAATTCAGACGCTGTGACTAAAGAATATGCTGATGGTAAAATATTTTACGCAACAACCGAGAAGTACGAAGCTTACAAAGAAGAGGGGTTTCAAATTGTAACATTCAATAAATTTAGTAGTAACTTACTGACTCCCGACATGAATCTAACGTGTGAGATGAACATGAAAATTGTGATATACTTAGGATCTAAAGAACGAAAAATTCCTTTAATTAAACTGTCTATTGGTGGACATCATATTCTTGAAAGACCGTTAGAAACGAACATTGAATAATGTTAAGCGATTGTATTTGGTAGGAAAGATAAGCAACTGTTATAAGAAATTTCACCAGATGGTAATGAGAACAAAATCAAACCACATATTGTAGTTGAAAAATTAACTAATATAATAAATGACGGCATATTATCCACTTTTTGACGAGGAAATTGAACAAGGATCAGGCATTCCGGGAATAGGCTTTAAGCTAACGAATGATGGGAATTATGACATGGAAGGAAAGGTTTTAAGAAATGTTTTAGATCCTGAAGAATTAACTGATTATGCGACAAAAAATGATTTTGATAAAGAATTGAAGGAAAGAGCTTTAACTTTAAAAAATGATTTTTTCGATGCTAACATAAAATTATAAGAAATCAGGGACATCCTGAAGAATCTTCTGATTCAGCTACCAAAATATATGTAGACGAGACAGTTGAAGAGCTGAAAAAAATTAGTTTAATTAACCATGATGCAAAAGGAGAAAATATTCATAACCTTAAGGATCCTGAAAATGCTAAACATGCCGTAAATAAACAATATTTTGAGAATAATGCTTTAATTTTAGGGGGTGGAAGTTATGATGCAAGAAATAAAAACATTTCAATTGTAAAAGAACCGGAAAACTCAAATTATGTCGTTATTAAAAAACACCTAGATTACCTGAGGGATACAGTAAATGGTATTTTGCTCCAACAAAAATTTCAATTTAAAAGGGCCAAAAAGAAAGATACAGATTGCATAATAATATTATGGGGAATAAAAACCCTTTTTTCCCTCCCAAAGATAGACTTTGGTTGGGTGTTTACGCTTTTCAATTTAATGAATTTATTTCCAAACTTTTAGATTCAAATTTAAAATATCTAAAATATGTTTTGAAAATTCCTTTTTCTTAGCCTGTGAAAAAACAGATGAAATCCAATACGTTTAGAAAAAAGGGAAAGGCCCAATAAAGCAAAAGAGTCAACGAAGAATCAATAACTATGTTTAAGGGGTAAATTAAGGGAATTTTTTTTATCGTCTGTTACGCTCAGCGCACGAAGCGCCATCTGAAAAAAAATTTTAAAAGTAGATTTTCCCCCCGACGAAGGGGGTGAAAAATAAAGGGGCAGCGTTGGAAAGTTTGGGGATTTTTTATTTTTACCAGTTTAAGTCCCCAAATATTGACGAAACTTTGGGTCCTAGAAGCCAAAGAAAATGGAAAAAAATGGGAAAATAAAAATAAAACGTAGCTATGAAAAATTGAATCGCTTAAAAGATTCAATCAAAGGAACTTTAACTAGGTTAGAACTTTTATTCGGAGAAGACAGTGTCAAAGGATACTATGTCACTGAAACAAAATAAAGTAAAAAAATTGGGAAATTACAGATAAATTTGATAAAATAGTGAGGATTATTGTAAAAAGAAACTTAAAGCTTTAAAATCATTCAGCGGGACATTGAAGATATAAATAAACGGATCGGAAAACTATAAGCCAAACTTTAATAATTTTTTGAAAAATACTGAAGGTAAACATTAATTTAAATTACAATTAAAATATTCCCTTTATCAAATTCCATTGCCAAATTTTTCTGGGTAATAGCAAAATTTTTTAATTTTCAAAAATCAATTTACTGATTTAATAAGTAAAATACAATTGAATGTTTCCCAAAAAATTATACTATCTTGAGCTTTCAAAAAAGGAGAAGCAAAGCTTTTTTGGAGTCGTCAGCGATAGTTTCTTTCCCCTTTTTTGCTTAGAAGATCGTTACGAAAAAAAACGGCAGTTAATAGATTCTCATTGTTTGAGATAATAAATTTGAAAAATTTATAGGAATCCCCCAAAAAAGAACTGCGCGCTTTAATGGATTGTATCAAAAAAAACATTAGAGCATTTAAAAGTTTTGAAATATAGAAAACTTGGATTTTAATTTTTTAATAAATAAAATTCTTAAAAAAATTAAAAAAAAAATCTAGAAAACAATTTAACTTTCTGTTTGGAAAACCAAATTTGATTATATTATAAAATTTTTTAAAAAAGAAAGTGCCGTGTTAGAAAACATTACTCGCTTTCCCTAGGGGAAAAATGATCCTAAAAATACGTTGTCAACAAAGCCAAATCTCTGGTAGTAAATAGAAAAAATAACTGTTAAACCTTGTATATTATGTCGAAATTCCCCCCCCTTTTTATAAAGGGTATTGATTTCAGAATATGTCTGGGGAATGAGAAAGAAATTTGTTGAATAACAAATTTGCAAAAATTCCTCAGACTTCTTTCCCGGTAACTGCATTCAAATAAAATGTACCGTTGTGATTGCAAAGGATTACAAAATTTTTTTGTTTTACATTCTAAAAACTTTTGCATTTAAAAAATCACACGTGGGGGAAGGGGGATAGAGACCACCCGAATCCTACTGGTTTCGGTCAAGAAAGTTGTTTTTTTGATTTTAGGGGAAAAAAATGTTTTTTTAAATACATTCATGATTTTCGTTAAGAGTGCTGATGGATAAGAATTGTTAAGAGGATTTTGGAAATGGCCCCACGATATGTTAGAGAAGACATAGCAAGGAAGTTAGGTTTAAATTTACGTCTACAAACCAATCAAAAAGGGCATTAACAATTCCCAATCCCGAAGTATTCCAAAATTAAATTTCAAATGGGGATTATTCTTTGTAGCAGTAAAATTTTTCATTTTTATCTTAAATTAGATGCGTTTCCTGTATCAAAAAAATATCGGTTTAAATATTCCATCTTAAATAGCCAGATTTACCTATGCCAAGTCAAATAGATATATTGATGGAAGTGAACTTTTTTTGAAATTTTTAAACCCAGAAAACATTATTTGCAGGAGGAAATGAATTTTAAAAAAAAAAAATTTGGCTATTTAGTCACCCCCTTCCTCTCAGTCACAAAACAAGCCAATTGTTGTTTAATAAATAAACCAAGCTTAGATATAACAGTAAAGAAATTTTTTAACGGGAATCAAAGATATTCTGAAAAAAAAAAGTGGAAAAATTTTTTATTGGAGGAACTTTTTTGTTAGAACCTAAAAAAAGAGAAAAAGGGGGAAGATTTATAGTTCAGTTACCCAAAAAGGGAAAAAATGCAAAAACATTTTGGGAATTAAAATGGAAGGGGTCGCACTAAATGGTATTTGGGAAAATTAAACAAAACAATACAATGGGAACCGATAAAGAATTTATGAATAAGAATTTTTGGTCATATGGAGGAGAAAAAATAAGCATTAGAAAAGAATATTACATTCCTCATCTTTCCCGTATACAAACCAGAAAAAGCATCCACTCCATTGAGGTTGTCTTCATCAAGAAAAACAAAAGGGGTTTTTTTCTCTAAACCCATCTTACTAAACGAGGAATTATTCAACAAGACTTTTTCCATAGTCAGTAGATTTAGAAAACACGAGTACGCATTTAGTGCAGATATTAAAAAATGTACGGGCAGATATTTGAGATCCAAAAAAGGGGGATTTAAAAGAGTTGTTTTAAACAGTGCGGGGGCTCCAATAAAGACTTAAAAACAACTCAGAATAGGGGAAGTTTCTGCACCATTTTTAGCCCCCCGGGACCTTAAAGGCCTTAGAAATGAAAAAAGGGGAATTTCCTGACGAGCAGATGTGATTTGAAAGATAGTTATATGGATATTTCTTTCTGGGGAGTCACATTAGAGGGGGAAAAACTCCAAACCAGATTTTTCAACTATTACTGGGGGTGGTTTTGAGCTACACAAATGGGTGTTTGCCCCAACTGTTGAAAATTTATCTGCATCTTCCTATGTGTTTGATAAGGAATTTTGGTCTCCAGTGAAAACATTAGGTAGCTATGGGGGTCCCAAATGGTTGTCTACATACAAGGTAAAGATTAGTGACAAAGTCAACTTCAAAAAAAGACGTACTTTAGAAATTTCAAGGGTCATGACCCCCTTTGGGGGTTTTATTGGACCCATTGTTACAAAGGGAAAATTTTCAAAAACTTTGGAAAATAAAATTAGACAGTGAACAGCTACCACCAGATGCAATGGAAGAGTGGAAGAACTTCTACCAAAAAATTTTCGAAAGAAATAACCAAAAACCCAAGGTACTACTTTCAAAATGTGGATCGAAATACATGGCTTTTCCGATGTATCAGAACGGGCCTATGCTTGTTTTTACATAAAATGTTTCCAAAAAGAAGGACTCAAATAGATTATTATGCAGCAAGTAATGGTTCCTTTTTAAAACCTCCCTGAGGTTAGCATCTGCGCTTTTTCTTTCCGAGATTATCCGTTGGCCAATTCTACAAATTTCATAAAATTTGTATGTGGGCGGACTCAACGAGTTTTTGGGGGATAAAGCGAACCTCTAAAACCAAAACATTTATCAGCAACAGGGGGGGCGGGGGATCCAAACCTTCAAAAAACTGTCATTGGAAACATGTGAGCCCAAAACAATCCCCGCCGACTTAATTTTTAGGGGGCTGCAATGGGGTGAGCTTTAAAGAACAAATTGGTTCTCGGGGCCCGATCTACAAACTGATGAATACGAGGAAATCAACCTTTTCCCTGATCCCTTTTACAAAATGAACTAAAATGTGGGACATTTCAATTTCTGACTGTTCTTCAAATTTTATGATGAACTCTTTAATGTTACAAAAAAATTCATAAAATTAATTAGAATTTTTACTTTTTTTTGGTTTATTTAAAAAATCAAACTTTGGTCTTGTAATAAGGACAAGTATTTAACTGCAGATGAGTTAAAAGGATCGGAATTTTTTTAAAATAGCACAATTGTGAGTTTTAAAACGAAAAAGATGCCTTGAAAAAGGTAAAGGTGTTTCAAAAACAAGAAATTAAAGACTTTTTGATCCTTTCTTAGATGAGAATTCCTTACCAGAGTTGGGGAAGGCAGTAATGCTGATTTACCATTTAAACAAAACATCAAATAATTATACCAGTAAACATAAATTTACTAAATTCTTTTTGAGCATATGCATAAGAAGTTTTTTTAATTTTGGGGCTCAGGTTTATACATCAAATTAGAATGCAGTTTTGGGCCCCCTTAATGGCAAAGGGGATTGCACGAAAAAAAGTTCATGATTGTATTGCATGCTTTAGACAAACCCACAGGGTAGATCAAATAATGGGGAAAATTGCCCTCAAAAAGTAACTCAAGTGCTCCCTTTTAAACCTGGGGATTTTTTGGGGCCTTTTTAAATAAAATTTAAAACCAGAGAAAGGGGGGGATTTTTAAAGTTTATGTGCGATTTTGTATGTTGGCTACAAAGGCTATTCATTTAGAGGAGTGACTGATTTAACAACTGAAGCATTTATTGGGTTTGAAGGGCTATGGCCGCAGGGCCGCATTTTAACATTAAAGTCCGGGTAACGCAACTAATTTAAAACGCAGCTAAAAATTAAAAGTTTCATAAAATTAATTTTTAACAAAACGAGACATTAACAAATTATTTTGCTTCAGAAGTTTTAGTGGAAATTTATCCCCCCCGCCTCCAATTTTGGGGGGTTTTTGGGGGGGGGTAAAATCATTCAAACACCATCTCTATAGAATTTTTTTAAAGCAAAATAACTTTCGAAAATTTGAGACAATAGTAATTCAAATTGAAGGTATCCAATTCCCCTCCATTATCCCATTTAATAATATCAAAGAATAGAGTTTTTAAGGGAAATTTATAATTTCAACCTATCAGGGAATACCAGCCCAAATTTTGTACGAAAAAACCTAGGTGGCGCCCGGGGGTGCTATTTTTGGGAAAATTGGGAAAAAAGATTATTTAACTTTCGCGGAAAAAATCAGTTTGGAAAAATAATGTGCTAAAGGGGTGCTTGTATGGAAACCCTTTGCCTCCGCAAATTTAAAATGGAAAATCTAGGTTATTAATCTGATTATGTTTAAATGAAAACTCCCCTGGGATTCTCCCCCCATCTCAAAAAATTGTTTTTACCCAAAGAAGTTATTAAAATTAAATTTAATATGACGAATTATATTTAGAATATTGCTTTTTCTATTTTTTGAAATTGATTTTTTTTTTTTAAAATGGGGTTTTTTTGAAAAAAATTTTTTTTAAAATTTTTTAAACTTAAAACTTGTATTTTTATAATTTTGAAAAAATTTTAAAGCCGGGCAATTTGGGATCAGCCACCTCCCAAAACTTAAAAAATTTGTAAAAAATAGATATAATCAGGTTTGGGACCCCGACGAAGGCGGGTGAAAATAAAAAAACTTAAGCGGCGAAAGTTTGGGGTTTTTTTTCTTAAGTTTCAGTCCATTTTAGAAAAATTAATTATGGTAAAAGGAAAAAAACCATTTTCTATTGAAAGATTGAGTTTTTTTGATGATAACTTATTGAAAATAAATTTTTGGGGAAATAAATAAAACTTAATTTTAAAGTGAAAATATTAAGTAAAGGGGGAGATAAGTTTTAAAAAGCAAATAAAGTTTTTGGGGGCTTTTATTTTCAGAAGTTATTAAAAAAAAAGCATTTAAAGTGATTTCCGTATATGAATACAAAATGGAACTTTAAATGTCCTTTAGTCTCTTTTTTAAAAAAGGGGTTTGGATAAATAAAAAATATCCTTCAGAGGCCGGCTCAGCACCTCTAGAAGAACATTGTTTTAAAGGATGGTTTCAGTGCCATTGTTTTAGAAAATTATTATGGATAAAAAGATAACCATTACTATCTGAAAAGGGATGAGGTTTTTATGGTGGATTGCACTACCATTATTTTAGAAAATTAATATGGGTGAAATAGAGCCATCACTTTTCTAAAAGCGGTTACAATTTTAATGGGGATTCGAAACCATAGTTTCAGAGCATTTGAATGGTTGGTGAGTATCCATTGCTTTCTAAAAGTGGGGGTTCGATTTTTATGGTTGGTTGAAAGCCACTGTTTATTTTACACTGTACAGAAATTTATATGGATAAAACATAGCCATTACTTTTTAAAAGTGGGTCCGATTTTCATGGTCGGTTTTCACCATTGTTTTAGGAAAATTGTAAGGGTGAAATAGAGCCATCACTTTCTAAAAGTGGTTCGGTTTTTATGGGGGTTTGCAATCCTTATTTTGAAAGAGGGGGTTGGCACTTAATGGGGATTTTGAAATCCATTGTTTTTAAAAGGGGGCGGGGATTATGGTGTTTTCTCATACCATTGATTTCTAAAAGTGGATTCGATTTTTATGGATATTTGAGAGCCATTAAAAGTCGGTGGTCTAGCTTTGTCATCTGCACACTACTTAAAGCTACAAAACTATCTTAATTATAAACCGTACAAATTAATAAGATAAGTATATTAAATTTTTTTTTATATATGTAACTGTTAAAAGTAATATATATATATATATATTTTTTTCTCGAATTTTTAAATTGGAACAGATTGTAAAATGCGGTGGCTGCTTTCAAGACAAAATATAGATCTCAGCCAAATATATAGAAAATGCATTCAGAGTGTCAATTTATAATCGTAAGTCTTCCTTTGAAAACTTTCCTCTTCAAGACAAGCCCACGGAAGTCGCTAATATTTATTAAACTTGCTCTTAATTTAGTATTAATGAATTAGTTATAAAATGCCTTGTACAACACTGATACATTAAAATTATACTGTCTGAAGTACCCGCTCTTCGAACGAGTTCATTTTTTAAGAAACTAAAACATTCTTGTAAAATAGCTGAATTGTCAGGAGAGTAAACCCAAATGCGCGACAATGTTTACGAAAATGTAAAATGATATTTTAAAATGAATGCTCATATTATAATTAGTTTTAAGCGAACTGTAATTTTAAGCCTCACAGAATTAGCATTTAGAACTAATGTTAAACAATGAAAAATAATATAAAATTCCAATGAAGAATAATAGTGTTATTTTTAATATTTAAAGCTAGAAGACTTCAAAATGTCTTATCCCGGTGGCAGACACACACTCAATACTAGCGTTAATGGTCACGCGGGGTGATTGAGTCACCCCAATCCCCTTTTATTATTATTATTATTTTATTGTACACGATACAAATCATGATTCTAGTGAATAATTTAATTAAGAGAAAGTAAACTCGCCTACTTTCAAGAACTTTGCAATTTTTCTTTCGTAACAAATAAACAGTTTTGCCAGAATTAACGATTTTGTGATCTGTGTGTCCCGCGCGACCACTTCCGGGTTAAAAGTGTATTCATTATGATAATATCTATGTTACTGCTAAAAAATTATGTAAAACGTTTTTCGTTATGCTTTATATGTTTGAGAATACTCATAAAAATAAGTCTTGTCCAAGTAATCCTTCAAAGTGCGTAGTTTTCCAAATCGCATAAAACTCTTTTGCATGGAAAAAAGCGCAACAGAAAAATACATTACTTACAACTTCCATAAATGAGAAACAAACGCATAAGAGAGGGTCATAACTAACTGTACCAATAACTTAGAAGGTCAAACAGATTAACGGCAAAAACAGATTACAGCTATAATGTGCAGTATTTCAAAAATAATCACAGTGATGAATTTTTTATATTCCTAAATTTTTTCGATTCTGGGTCTGGGATTTGTTTTTTCTCTGAAAGAGTAGTAAAAATCACTCATAATGAGATTACAGCAAATCAAATAAAAGATTTTTATTTGGTTTTTTGGATCAAAGATAGCTAATTAGATAATGAAGAAGTTTTTATTTTTGAGAGAGAGAGATGACTTATATCGCCTATAAATTATATCAGAGTAAAAGTGCATTTTTTATTATGTCTGAAAGTATTTTGTTTTGATTCATTCCAGTAAATTAATTAATTTTTAAATCTTTTATTTTCGATATGCTAGCGCCCCACAGTTTGAGAATCATTGATTTATGGATAATCAGCCAACACAATAAGCATTAACATTCTATTTTTCTTAAACGATATTGTATTCTATAACTATTTCAAAATTCACACACGCACACAGCATATTTATTCAATTTATCATAAGTTCTTTTTTTTTTTGAGAAATTGGTAAAAATTTTTGTTTGATTGATAGAACTATATAAGGCCTGCGGCCGCCCCTTGGCTTGGCCACCCGCGTGCATTGCACACGCTGCACACCTGCTAGGATCGGCCCTGCTTGCCACACAATATTCAAAACGAATCGGAGATGTGTTTCATACTTTGCCAGTTTCTCATTAGGCATTCTATAGAATGTCTAGGCAATGTGTGAAATAAGAATCATTTCATACATTGCCGGCTAGTTTCAGGCATTCTATAGAATGCCGGATTTCATACTTTGTCGGTAACACATATAATGTAATAATTTATGAATTGCTATAATAATTTACTCTTATGCTTTAAGAAAAAATTGTTTGAATAACTGCAAAATGTATATTAAAATCTCTTCCTCTTTTTTATGCAGCAGATCCTTTTTTTTAATATATATATGTAATAATTCCCTCTAACATACTTTTAATTAACTCTTTTTAATGATCTATAAATAATCTAATTTTTAGGTTTAAAAATAAACATTGTAATCTTAATCGTAATCGGCTAAACCGAAATTCCTATCCCGCGCATTCTAGCCAATCAAAACTACTATTACGTAATAGTCACGCGCTTGTGCACTGTTGGTATACAAACAAAATTTTGATGTAATCGCGCTCTTTCTCTGCTTGCCGCCATCATGTAAGATGGTAAATACTTCAGCTTTCTTTTTCTTTGTGTTGTGTCCTCCAAAATGCCGCTGTCTATTCAATGTGAAAATGTAACGAAATTGTGCTTTAATCCGCTGATGTGTGCTCATAATAAAGGAGGTAAAGCTATTTTGAAGACTTCGTTTTCATCAAAAATGATATATATATATATAATCACATACACCGGCCTACACTACTTCAATACATAACACACACACACACACACACACATATATATATATGACATGTTTCGAGTCAGAATCAGTCTTAATTTTTTAAAAGGGATCTTTATTCTATGAATTCTCTACACCATCTGACACTATGAGAAAAAGGACGTTCAAGTGAAATCTAAGTGATGTTACCACTTAAGCCCAGATAAGATAGATACCTTTGATTTTATGAGTGTACATGAAAGTTAATGCTGGCATATAGGGCAATTAAATATAATGATCTGGGATCAGAAATGTTTAGTGGTTAGGCCATCTGTTTGGGAGAAATAATTGGGTGATTAATTTAATACTTGAAGATGTAATGAAAAAATTAAAGTTAAGTGCTATGTAGGGAATTTAATTTTAAATCTAATTTAATTATCCTTACATTTGCCTCCCAATTTTAAGAGGGAGTCACTGGCGTGATTTTTCTCTTTTACGAACCTAATCAATTTTCAATGTGTACAAAACAATACATAACATCATTTGGAAACACATACTACACACAGTAGAAACATTTAAGTAATAGGAATACTAAAATCAAAATGCAATAAAATAAACGAAACTATAACAAGAAACACAGTAATGCCACTTCCAAAATATTAATTGATAAAAATGAAATTCCGTACACATAAATGTACACTAGCGTTTTCAAATCTATTCCACATCCAGAAAAAGAGCTCACATTTCCTCCTAAACTTTCATAATAATAGATTCGTATTATAGCTAGCAGATAATGTACTCATTTTTTTATATTGGAAAAATAATATAATATCAAACAATAAAATAATGGATCTAAAAATACATCATACAAGTACTAAGATAAAAATTTTGTATTAAAATGTACTTTGGCGCCATCTTAGTAATATCTAATATTGTTACACAAAATTTTGCATGTATGAAATACATTTTTAAAAACATAAAAATATAGACACTAATAAAATGAAATGATTAATAATGTGAAAAAGATGTACAGCAAATTATATGCACTATTCAACACAATAAAAGCAATGTTAATTTTATATGCGTTATAAAATATAAGAGCTTTTTTTTTGTTAATTTGGAGTCGGAAAAGTGGACTCACTTCTAGAAATATGTCTATCATTACTTTTAGTATTTATGTTTCAACGATGACTACAACGTAATGAAATAAAATTTTCACAATATTCACTTTTACTTAAAATATCGCATAAAATATTTTGAATCTCTCCGTAACCTTCTAAATATTCGTTTCATAGACAAGATCTTTATTCTTTAAATTCTCTACACCATCTGACGCTAAGAGAAAAAGGACACCAAAGTGAAATCTAAGTGATCTTGCCTCGTTACCACTTAAACCCAGATGTGAGAAGTACCTCTGATTTTATGAGTGTACTTGATAGTTAATGCTGACATATAGGACTATAAAATATAATGATCTGGGATCAGAAATGTTTAGTGGTTAGGCCATCTGTTTCGGAGAAATATATATATAATTGGGTGATTAATTGAATACTTAAAGATGTAATGAAAAATAAAAGTTGAATGCTATATTTAATTTTAAATCTAATTTAATTATCCTTACATATATAAATATATATGTGTGTTTCTTTTAAGAATGGTCTTTACTTATCTTACAATCTGTATTATTTACTTATTTATCAAATGCGTAGCCACTGACCATCAGGTCACTCTAGGCATTTATTATTTGCTTTAATTTAATCTTTCTTTATCTTAAGCTCCCAGAATATGGTGTGAAATAAGTACATTTTTAGAGTTCTTGGGAGAGAAAATGTTTCTATAAATATAATACTTTCTAAATTTTTTTCGAAAATATATAACATTTTTTTTTGATATACCAAAGTTTGTAAAACTTTAGACATATCTTGTGTGTGTGTGTATTATATATCTTTCTTTTAATAATGTAAATTACTTAAATTTAAGAATTATGCTGCAGGATTAATCAAAGACTTAATTTGAAATGTGTTTGCTTTAAATTATGACATTTATTATTAGTAGGAGTTTTCATTACATTTTATATGTTTTTTCTCAGATGTAACATGCAATACAACAATAGTTTTTTTTTTATTTACGAATGAAATTGCGTATCATTAGTCCATGTGATAATAGACTTAACAATTTGATTGTGCATCTGATTAAATTGTCAAAATAAAAAAGCATTATTGACTATTGAACATTAGTGAAAAATATCCAATTATAAAGTTAGGCATTACAAATATAATCTCAAGTTTCATCAAAACAATGACATTACCGGCAATATTCTTGTGTTTTTTTATAGGTTATATAGTTTTCAAATTTTTAAAATGTTTAATTATTTGATAAATACTTTGAACAATAACAGAATCAAAATATTATTCAGGTATTTTGTAAATATATAGAATTTTACTTCTATTACAGATGTTACATATGCTCTTATTATCCTTGTTTTACAGCAAAATCTAAGAATCCTCTTTAGCAGCACTCAGGATATAACTCACCTTTTACTATACAGATTATTGTTTATTGGTCATTTGTAAGGATATACATATTTCCAGATTGGAATTTTAAATATGGATAATAGGGGACACCTGTGTACCTAGGGCCATCATGTTCCTAGGGACACCCCATTTTATTTGAATAATATTTAGTTCTAAGTTTTGTAACTCAGTTGGGGGGTGAGTGACAACACCAATTCCTACTTTGGCATTCATTTTAAAAAAGAAAGCTGTGGCATGTTATAAATGAAAAATAATTTTACATGGTCTGAAGTAAATTTTGCGGTTCATCTCTCTTTATTGTTGTACAAAGATGTCAAATATTTTTCTTTGAATTCTAGTACATAATTTTGCTTGTAACATTAAGTACTAAATTAGATTTTAAATAAATCCCCTCTCCATGCGGAGTTTTCTGCAGAAGACATTTTGTATGAAATTACTTGGTCTTGTACCTAGGGCCACATAGTTGCCTTGTATCTAGGGCCTTTGCCCTAGGTACAATTACAATTAATATTCTTTGTTATTATTTTATTTAAAAAAAGTTTTTATAATATAAGGGGGAAAAGTGGCCTTAATTATCTGAACCATTTTGATTTAGTCAAGTTTTTTTATTATAATTGGATGTTATTTAAATGAGAGGATGGTATATTTTCTGAAACTTTCAATATGCTTGATTTATAAAAAATATGTTTGCTACCATTATTGTTATTATTCAGGATTATTATTTTGTTTGCACACAAACATAAGAATTCATTTAATAAAAAAATTCTTTATAATTATTAAAACAGAAGCATAATTCTAAATAATTTCTAATAAGCATAATTCTCGAAGTAAATCCAACAGAGGTGACCGAAAACCAGGGAGAGGTAGAATCTTGACTGACACTCCAGAAAAGGAAGAAATAAAAAAATATCAAGTTATTAAAATTGCCAAAAATTAAAAATAAACTTGTGAAAAAACATGAGTTTGATATTAAGGCAACTTCATCCAAAGAATTATCAGATATTGAAGATTTTCATTCCACTGATGATGCAAATTCTGCAGTATCTGATATAAGAAATACTATTGAAAAGGGGGCGGGGGGATTTTTGTTTAACAAAAATACAAGGCAAAAAAACTGGACATGTTTATGTGGTAGAAATAATAGACGTTAAAGAACACTATAGTGTTAAATTTCTGAAGACTATTGCACGTTAAAATAAGTTTCTTTGTTAAAGAAGAAACTTATGAAATTGACAAAAAAAGTATGGTATTCCAATTGCCCAAACCACAATCTGTTGGTGCTTCAGAGCGACAATGTATACAGCTCACTTTTGTAAACAGTTTTTTAAATTATAATGTTGAAAGAAAATATATGTAATTCATTAATAATTTGGCGCATTGCAAATTAAATAGTTGCATGATAAATCAATATATCAGCTAATATTGATTCTTTTATTAAATTCATATGTGTATGTTTGTTTTCTATTGATTACAGAGCGAAACCTAAATTCCAGGGAAAGGCCCTAGGTACAATGACATCATTGTATTTGTATCTAGGGCGATTTGTGAATTTTTTGAAAACATTTTATTTCACAGAATTTATTATTTTAAGTACTCATATTAACTCCAATTGGATGGTAGTTAGTATAATGATGAATGCATATTAGTTTCACATTTTTAAGGAGGCCAGTGGCTCTGTTTTTGTGCATTGAAAAAAAGTAACCCTAGGTACACAGGTCTCTCCTACCTTTTATATAATTGTTTGTTGGGGGAAAGAAAAGGAAGATTGAATACTGAATTGAAGTAGATATTTTATATTTAGAGATACAGTGTAGAAAAAATACAATATAACTAGATCAAAAATCCTGTTAAGTGGAAAAAAAAAACGTGTTGCTCTAAAATTAATCCTGGAAGTTTTAATAAGAAATGTTTAGTTTTGTGCAATTTTTGTCATCAAATTTTCAATATATTTTGTTTTAATGGCATTATTATTAAAAATCATTAATCTAAAACCTCTCTCTATCTTTTATTCATAATTTCTCTAGAATTTTTATTTTTTGTAAGATTGGAATCGCCTATTATATATTTATGGTGTTCATTTATAAATTCAGAGTAATAAGAACAGTTGAAAATGTTATTATTTTGCAAGTCATTTGTTTCATTGTTAAAATATGTGTTTTATTTTAAGAAAGATCTACATATATTTTTTATTGTAATTAAAAGCCTTTAAATATTAGCATTTCGAATTTGAAAGTGTTGAACATATTTATTCAATATTTTCGAAAAATGTTATGAGATTTATTCATGAAAAGAATAGTACATTCAGCAGAACATTTAATATTTTCTTTTATATTGAACTTATGAATGAGGAAATTACGAGAGTAAGTTGAAAAATAAGTTCCCCTGTCGACTGTGTGTGGTCAGTTGTGTATGAAAGTCAAAAAATAGAATGAGACATTAAAGATATGTCATACCTTTATTTTATTATTCTCGTACGAGTACGTTGAGACATTTGTCATATCGCTTGATAAGCTTCAAAAAGTCCTCCAAGAAAAAATCAGGGCTTTGCATATGGAAGAAGCGTTGAACGGCTATGGGCGAAAGGCGACACAGCAGGAAAACGCGCAAGTCACCGATACACATTGGGTAGAGGTCGCTGAAAATCAAGCAGATGGCGCTGTTGCAGTGCCTGCGCAAAGCAGAGACCAGCCTCTCATTTGAGCCCCGGTAGGTATGGAAAGAAGGTGCGTTTTGAATTCGTGGTCAAAGGAGGAAGTGAGAGCGGTTATCCGCTATGAATGGGCACGTGGACTATCAGGAACAGAAATTCATAACCGCCTCGTGGAAGTTTATGGGCCAGGTGTGATGTCGAAGCAAATGGTGCGGAGATGGTGTCACACATTCAGTAATGGACGTCAGCAAGTGGAGGACATACCGAGAGCTGGACGGACGCGCACGGACACTACAGATGCAAATGTCGGGAAGGTGGATGACATGATTAGAGCGAACCGGCGTATCACCATCGATGAAGTAGCGGAAGAACTTGGAATCTCACATGAGCGAGCTCAAAACATCACCCACGACATTCTTCGATACAGTAAAGTGTCAGCACGATGGATGCCCCGATAATTGACCTCGACACACCAGGAACAACGCATGGCGGTCAGCCTGGAACATCTCGTGCGTTACCATGAAGATGGCAATGACTTTCTGTTTCGGATTGTGACGGGGGATGAAACGTGGTTCCACCATTTCACGCCAGAATCGAAGGCCGCATCTATGGAGTGGAAACATCCGTCATCACCTGTCCGAAAGAAGTTCAAGACAACTCCCTCTGCAGGTAAAGTGCTCCTCACAGTTTTCTGGGACGCCCAAGGAGTTTTGTTGCTGGACTTTTTGGAGGTTGGAACCATCAATGCTACGCGCTACTGTGACACCCTGTCGAAATTGAAAGAGGCGATTCGGAAAAAGCGGCCTGGCCTTCTCACATCTGGCGTTCTGCTGTTGGATGACAATGCCAGACCACATTCGGCGACGGCAACGCAAAACCATATTGCAACTCTTGGTTGGGAGCGCCTACACCATCCGCCATACAGTCCTGATCTCTCACCAAGCGACTTCCATCTGTTTCCGGCTTTGAAGAAAAATCTCGGGGGAAGGCGCTTTGGAAGCAATACTGAAGTGAAACAAGCCGTTCAACGCTTCTTCCATATGCAAAGCCCTGATTTTTTCCTGGAGGGCTTTTTGAAGCTTATTAAGCGATATGTCAAATGTCTCAATGTACTTGGTACCTATGTGGAAAAATAAAGGTATGTCATATCTTTAATGTCTCATTCTATTTTTTGACTTTCATACACAACTCTGACCACAGTCGACAGGGGAAACTTATTTTTCAACTTACCCTCGTATCTACATCCTTAAATATATGTAAACTTGGCATTCTTTAAAATTATTTCTTAGAATAAGCTTATAAACCATGTTTCTTTTAAAGTTTTAACATAATACAATAATTTTAAAAGCTGTATCATTTGTCTCTCTTTTACTCTTATTTGTTCTATGTATTAAATTTAAAATTATTATTATTATAAAAATTAAACTTTATCTTTTTGTTGAGTGCATTTCATTGTAAGGCATTAGACAGTTTAATTCATGGTATTCATTGCATATACATGTATATGTATTGTAATATTGTATGTAATAATTTTCCCTCCACGAGTTTTTCTTCTTTTTTTCTAAATGTGGTACATTCTAAGAAAAGTTGAAGAAAAAAAGAGATTCAAGAAATTGTTAATAATGTGGAAATATTGAAAATTAGCAATAAACAAAAAGTTTTCTTAAAAGGAATTGCTGAAAAAAGGATGACATTTTCAAAGGATCTCACTTAATACAATTCTGAAAAATTTTATCTTAATTCAATTTGATTAGTGAAATGCTCAAAAGTAATGATGTTATTTGTTTTATGAAAGACTACAAATTGCAGAACGGTTTATTTACTTTTGTTCTCTGTTGACAAAAATTTGCAAAACAAATCAATCCTGCTTTTTAAAGGTACTAATTTGGGGAAACCGTTTGGGAAAAAAATAACAAAAAATATTGGGATTTGTTTTTATCAAAAACATACATTAAGAAAGTGAATCGGCCTTGGAAAAAAATTGGAAACTAATATATTTATAGAAGTTAGAGTAATCGTTCGATATTGCTCTAAACTCTCTTTACAAAAACTGTGACAATGTATCTTATGAAAAAATTGAATGCAAGGATGAGCTAGAGTTTAATATGTTTTGCTGAATTAGGGACAGTTGCGAAATACGTCATCTAAAGGGTGAAAAGTAATGGAAAAAACAATAAAAATAGCTATTACTCAAAACTTAGTTATTTATATTGCCTTGTCTGAAAGAGCCATGAATTTTGTATTTTATTTGATGAATCTAATTCAGTTATTCCGTCTTTGAATCATGCTTTCAAACCAACACGTAAGATTTAAGAAAAAGAATTGAAAGTGTTTTCCATTTCTTTCACGTTTAATAATGATGGGAGAATTGAAATTTATTTTTCTTTTGTTTCTGTTAAAAATTAACTTAGATTTGTTACCAGTTTTGTAAAAACCAGTTACGAAAATTCATTTATTTTATTGCGATTCAAACTTTACTTGATGCCTACATTGAAAATTTGGCTTTAAAACACGCTTTGTTTTAAGGTTAACTTGGAACTTTCTTGGCAAACTCATAAGATATATTACGGTCTACATGATCTATACTACATTACGAGAGTAAGGTGTAAAGTTCTCGGCGTGGCAAGGAAAGACTGGTTCAAAAAGTTTTGGCTAAAAAATTATTTTATTTTTCCTACATAATCTCCCTTGACTTCATGACACTTGGTCCAGCGTTTCTTCAACATCAGTATTCTTTCCTGGAAGTGGAAATCTGGAAGGCTGAAAAAATATTCTTCTATTGCCCTCTTAACTTTTTCTTTGGACGCGAAGCGCTTTGTAGAAATAAATTTGTTCATGTTTGGGAACAGATTGAAGTCTGTGGGTGCCAAATCATGAGAATAAGGGGAATGGCCGAGGAAATGGTATCCCTAATCACAAAGTTTTGCCATCGCCAACGCACCTTTGTGCACAGTTGCGTTGTCCGGGTGAAAGATTTTTCTTCTTCTTCAAGGCAGGCCTCTTTTTCAAGATAATCAATTAACCGGATCCCTTTCGCCTCCCAAAACACGTTGGTCATGACCTTTCCTGCTGATGCGATCGACTTCGCTTTCATTGGCGCTGAAACACCGGCTTCTTCCACAGCCATCTCTTCCAAGTTTGATACAATTGTTCACCTTTTGGGAAAAGAAACAGAGAAACGAGGCATTATTATAAAATGTGTGCAGCTTTAGGTTAAGTTATTAATAATATTTTTAAGATAACTAAGATTTGACAGAATAAAAAAAAAAATATATAGATATAAACACTAATTTCTCTTATAAAACAAAATATCTTAATTTGCAAATAATTAAGGATGTTGGCATATATGCATCAATTTATTATATCGTGTCCTCAAGACACAAAAGAAAAAAATTCACCGACAAGAATAGTTATACATTAATATAAATATCGTATCTTTTTCTTTATGGTTAATAAAGAAATCCTGAGTGGTTAAGTTTTGCTGAAAATCCAGTTAATTTATCCTGAGTAATAAATACACGTGGGATAAGCTACCAACTATGTTAGCATACAAGATGGAAGAGTGAATAATCGTCTCTCCCGCCAAATCCTTATTCCCTCCTTTGGTCATGTGACTGTTTTTACGAGCGTGTTGTCACGGCCTGTTCTTTTCAAGATAGCTTTGCTTCTACCCACTACTGGCCGCGGTAGCCTAGTGGTCAAGGCATCGGATCGTGGCTGGCATGTCATGAGTTCGAGCCCAGTACCACTAAAGACCCGCCGTGTTGGGGAGCGATGCACGTTAAATCTGCCGAGAGCTCAAACGTCCTCCCATTGGTGTGGTAGTTAGGAGAGGAGGGTGTCAGCTCAGCTATCGCTCTCGTCACTTGACCATGGTTCAAAATTACGAGGTCCGTCGCTAAAAGCCCTCGTATAGCTTAACAGTGCGACGTTAATATCCAATCAATCCACCCACTGCTTCGTTTCTGGCGTATAGTGGTGGACCCAAGTCTTATCCATAGTGACAAATCGCCGCTCAAAGTCGGTCGGATCTCTATTGAATCGATCCAAATATTTCTGAGAAAATAGTTTATTCCTTTGCTTCGATCAGTATTCAGTAATTGCAACACCCATCTTGCGCAGAGCTTTCGCCACTCTAATTCTTTGTGTAAGATGTTTCGCGGCCTTTCTTCCGATATCCCCACACACAGCCCCAACTATCTCACTCACCTATCGTCCAATACAATATCACGCACTTTCCTATAATTTCCCGTGTGATTGCAGTTTTTGGTCGTCTTTTCACGTAAGTCATTTTCGAAGGACGTGCGAACACGTCTAAAGCTGTCTTTGGTGAATGTTAAAGGATAGGGATCGAACGGCAAACACATTTACAGGCAAGAAAAAGCCCCAATAATAAAAATTGCTATGGATGAAAAGCACATATTTGTTTAAAGGATAGCGTTCTTTGATTTTTGTAGAAAATATTGTTTATTGCAAAATGAAATTTTTGAATTTTCTACGTTAAAATATAGGGTGTGATAACGCTATATACATTTTAGCTGGGAATAGTTTTTTTTTTTTTTTTTTTTTTTTTTTGTAGAATTAAGTAGTATATAAGAAAGTATGCTTCCCTCTTTTGTTTTGACTAGCCAAAATTCAGCAGTTTTGTGTCTTTAGTAATTTTTTTTTTAATTTTATGTTCATTTTTAATTATTCTTGACGCTGTTAGAACTATCTGCAACACACGTCGCCAAGATATTTTTTTAAAACGAATTTATTCTTGGCTCCGTGCACTTATTTTTTGGCGATACCCTTCTAAAATATAATCACCAACTGAAATTTTGGTAACTTTTAATCTGTGACAAATTGTCGACAGTGTGGAAAGAATTAAATGCACAGATTGAGGCACCTAAACTCTGACGATGCGAAACTGTACTTGCGGAGAGCACCCAAACCAGACAGGCACTCTAAAAATCTTTAACGTGCCGCATAATCATACAACATGGACGCTGTCGATTTTTTTTGCATCATGAAAATCCACCGACTTGCACCGAGGTCGAAACCGCAAATATGGGCTAACGAGCCCAGGGCGGAACCAACTACGCCAACCAGCCGACTAGCTCTTTGAAGTTATATATGATTTTTAATCATTTTCAACATTTTAAAAGGTATCTGACCCCTTAAAATAGATAGGGTCAGGTGGGAGAAAGTACGCCCATGGGGTAAAGTGGGTGTATATTGAAAAACACCCGTTTTCTCTTTTTAAATAAAGATATTTAGTTATTTCTTTTTAGAGACATATTGAGATTATAGCAAATATTTTCATTTTAGTTTCTGAAGTTGGCAACAAGTTTGATGTTTATTAAGTTTCTTGGTATATTGATTGCAAATGGTATATTAGTTTAGGCTGCTGAGAGAAACTTTCTTCTAAAATCAATATTAACTGGCAAAAACAATTAATTTTAGTTCAGACTTGTATATCTAAAGTAAAAATCTACTTGAAAAATTCTTTTCTCTACTTTTATAATTCTATTTATCATGAGTTGTTTATTAGTTGTTAGTTGATATATTGAGTTGTTAGTTTATATAATAAAATGACTAAAACAATTAATTTACTTAGTATTTATTCATCAGGTAGTAATTTTAATACTGAAAAACATTGTTTTAAAAATTTTATACTTCCTAAATTAGCTTAGGAAGAGAGGAATGAAAGAGAAGAAACTGAATGTTATAATAAGAGTAGGTACTAATAACACTTTAAATTACTATTAATTTTTACACTGTCTTTTAAAGTTCAAATATACCAAGAAATTATATTAAGAAAACCAGTGGCTCAAGGTACACAAAAGATGATCTGAAGAAAGCTGCTTTGTAGAGGTAAAAAATGGATCTACAATTTATGCTGCATCAAAGAAATTTAGTGTTCCTGAATAAACTGTTAGAAGATGAGCAGTTAAAAGTACCTCTCACCAAGGACTAGGTAGATTCTTATATCTAATAAATGAAGAAGAAATGTGTATTGAGGTAGCTTTAGAATTTTTAGGACAATGTGAATTTCCTTTTGATAGAAGAGATCTTATCAACCTTGTTGAAACTTACTTGACAACAAATAAGGCAACTCGGCTTCTTTTCCCGAATAGAAAACCTAGCATAGAATGGATAAGAGGGTTTGAAAAGCGGTGGAAAGAGGAACTCACAGTAAGAAAAAACCTGAGCAAGTAAGGCAAGGACCATGGGTAGAGGTTGAGTACTGGTACAGAAGTCAATCATCTAAATTCATTGGACAAGCGATAGAAATTATAATGAGTTCTATCACATAACATATCTGACAAAGTCATCATTTGGGGACTATTACACTTTTCCTGCTATTGATGATGAAGATTGTGTAGAATTCAGTGATATATGGCGCATGTACATGAACCTAATTTTGATAGCCCCGTGGACATTATTTCTTTAATTAAATAATATGCAAAAAAAATTTTTTTGCCCATTTCTACCGTTAAATATAATCAAGACACATTTATATATTTCACTATATTCTTATTTTTCAAAAAGAATATCTACATATATATATATATATATATTTTTATTTATATACACACTAATTTTAGAACTCCCCCCACCATGGGGTAAACTAGGGGGATCAAAACAGGCTCTTTCAAATGTATCACTGTGAGAAAACGATGTAACAAAATAGAATCGCTATGCTTCATGTTTAATTTAAATGAATCCACAATATATATAAAATGCATCAAAAGTTTCATTAAAATGAATTTAATAGTTTAGTTTCAGAGCCTTCTCTAAAAAAAGCTCGATTTTACCCCCACCTGACTCTATAAACCAAATTCTTTCATTCGCAAACGCCGCACTATTTAACACGCTTTTATAAGTTTCACTTGTATGTAATGGAATCTTTGAACTCGATTTTTACCACCTTTAAAAGGTCAGATGAATTTGAAATTTTGCACACTTGTCAAGGACCGATGACAATACAATAATTTCACAATTTTGTTTCATTGTCCTGATCAAAATCCTCAAAAATAAGGATTTCTAGATTTGGCGACTGATTCCATATGCTATTTCCAGAGTTGGCGACTAATTCTAGATTTAGCGACTAAAAGATTAAGGTGCAATCCTAAAACCACAAATAGGCTTCTGATTAATACAAATAAAACAAAAACAAAAAAAGTGTTCTTTATTATCTTAATATAAGTTAATTTTTCTGAAAATAGGAAAAAAAAGACACATGCATATAAATAAAAATAATTTGTCCTAACTGCTAAATATTTTATATTTTTATTAAGCAATACGTTTGAAAGGTCATAAACTTATGTTCTAACTTCTAAATATTTTATTTTAATAAAACAATATTTTTAGAAGTGATCATACGAATTAACATTATAGTAATACGTTTAAAAGGTGATATAATACGATTGTGACACATTTAATATTTCTTCTTAACACACTTTTATTCTTGATAATCTTTTATATTTTAAACTTTAAAAAAAAAAAAACTAACTGTCTGTGACGTCACACTGCCTCTCGCTAATTTGGCACTCCAAAGTCGCATAAACGGAAAATCGGGGTGTCATCTTTTATGAATAATATGCGTAAATCTATTTATAAATTTAAAAACCAATTTATTAAATTAAAATAAAATGAAAAATTTTTTGATAAAATATCAAAAATAAATTAATTTTTTATGTACAGATTATTTCTTTTCTCTAACAATAGATAAATGTTTAGTATATTTTAAAAAATATTAACCGTAGCAAGATTTAAAAATGAAAAATCTTAAAAAAAAAATTAAATATCAAGCTTTTAAAGTCTCACCAGGTCACGTGTTTGACACGCCTGACTTTGAGCAACGACAACCGAGAGGCCGTCGTCGAATGCTCTTGGTGGGCACTTTTCTTTTAAGTTGTGGAGTGCATTCAATAAAGATCGCTTTAAGGGTGATGCACTTAATTTTAGTCGAAGATTGCAATTCTCGTGTACAAGTTAGTTGAGTAAGGTATCAGTTCTGGTATCTTTTTTTTTAATTGAATGTGGTTAAAATTTACGATGCCCGTCTCAAATATATTTGTGGTGCTGATAAGAATGACTTAACACAATTTCACTATCAGTTTGTATTATTTCCGAAAAGTTGTTATAAATACTAATTTCCGGAAGCCAATCCGAATTGAAGAGGATGCAATTTGCTGCAGGGGTAGATAGAATTATGCAAATATTTTAGGTAACAGCCAATAGTGCTTTTATGTCAAGAAATTTGCAAAAAGGGCAGTCTTATAAGAAGCCAGCTTTATGAAGGGTTACAGAAGTTGATAGTAAGTGCTGATAGAAGGTGTTTAAAACTTTGGTACAATTTGTTTTCAAGACATACGTGTTTCTATGACTTCCAGAAAACGAATGGAAGATTCTGAGGGCTGGCGTGCTGTAGGGAGCATTGAAGAAGGACAGTCGATCACAGATGTTGCTCTTTTCTTCGGCGTTCATCATTCTGTAATTTCACGGTTATGGAAACAATTCCAAAACACACAGACAGTTGTCCGAAGGCCCGTAGGTGGTCGCCCAAAGGGTACAACCCCCTCGGAAGATCGATATATTGCTATAGCGGAATCGCAGAGTGACCTCCACATGTGTGACATCTATGGTTACAGCGTCCATTGGTAAGGCTATATCTGCAGCTACTGTACGCCGAAAATTACATATGAGTGAACTGTATGCCCGGGTACCTCGAGTTTGTGTTCCTCTATCCGTCCAATCAAGAGGGGCACGATTAAAGTGGTGCCGGGAACATGGTAATTGGACTGTGTCTGACTGGGACAATGTCATGTTTACTGATGAGTCAAGATTTGCTCTAAAGCCAGATGACAAGCGTATAAGGATATGGCGTAAACAAGGAACACGCAATCAGCCCCAAAACATCACCGAACATCACGCATTCCGAGGCGGAAGCATTATGGTGTGGACAGGGATTTCATTAGGATACCGCACCGACCTGCACATCTTTAAATGGGGTTTTGTGACGGCTGTCCGGTATCGAAATGAAGTCCTAGAACCCATTGTGAGATTGTACGCTGCAGTAGGTGACCCTACTTTTGTTTTAATGGACGATAACGCACGTTTCCATAGAGCTGACATCATCGATGACTACCTGCAGAGTGAAGGGATTGTGCATATGGCGTGGCCAGCATATTCGCCGGACCTTAATCCCATTGAAAATCTTTGGGATGCTCTCGGCCGTGCTGTATTTTTACGTTTCCCACCTCCAGCCACTCTTATTGAGCTGAAAACTGCTCTACAAGAAGAATGGCGATTGCTTAATTTTACGGTGGTTGACCACCTAATTGAAAGCATGATTAGAAGGGGTAAACTTTGCATACAGTTGAGGGGTGATCACATACCCTATTAATATCCTTTTTTTTTTTCATTTTATGCTGTTTATTTTCACTTTATACATAATTCTGTTTAAGTCTCCAGTATGACATCTGATAACTTACAAAAATTTAATATTGTTTTCATTTCTGTATATAATTATTAATTTTGTTTTATGTATAAATATATATGCTACTTTATTGCCATTTTGTGTCTATCAAAGCAGTATTTTTTTTTTTTTTGCATTTTACATCTTTGTGCTTAACTTTTGGAAGTGAGTGTATATGAAAGAATTATAACGGAAATGAGTAAACGTTGTGATCTCCTTCAAACGTTATAGTCTTAAAGGAAATCACATCATTACCTAATGCTATTAAATTCACGCTAACTCCATTCGTTACTTCTAACACTAAAAAAAGTTTTTTTATAATAAAATATAACCATCTTTTTTGACAATGATTTATCTTGAATTTTTGTACTTGCTTTAATGATAATAACTGTTATTTTGGAATTAAGTATAAAAATGGGATATAGGAGGTTTTAAACTGGAAACAGATTAATTTTTTCCCATATCTCCTAATCGTTATAACAGAGAAAGCTCACAAAATTTGGCAACGGAAGAAAAATTTGAGAAAAAAATTTGTTTCATTGTTCAATTCGTATTTTGCTTTTTGAAGAAAGTTGTTGGTTGAGATTTAATAAAGATGCATTCAGATCAAACTTAAGAGCTTTATTGGATACACATTGAAAATCAACTGCGTGCTGACTACTGCTATGGAATCCCGCACCACATTGAATACGCATGATGATAGCCATAATATATCTTGCGAACCTGGCGAAGAAAGCTGGTACCCCCCATTCTAGATGTACGCTGCATTGCAAGGTACTACCATCTAGTGAGAGAAAATATAGGTTGTGGTAAAAAATTCTATTCAGAGATCAATTATACCCGTCAATAAACCAAACATTTCTATCTGGCTTGTAAAATCCTCTTTACAGAATTCCGTTTTCGTATTTAGTTTTTGATCAACACCGTTAAGAAGCTCTATCTTCATTTTAAGCGAAATAGAAGTTTGCTTTGCCATTGTGCTCGTAAAAAAGTTCTTCTAAAACAGAAAAAAAGAAGGAAAAAACGCGAACCAAATTTACTGATTTTTATTCACATTGCGACGCACTTATCACCGAATTCCAAAACCCACTTCGTGAGAAAGCCTTGTTGCAAATTTCACAAACATAAGGCTTTTTCTTGGTATGAATGCGTAAAAAATTTTACCTCATGGCCTCCTCCTTGTTCCTAGTAAGGCAGTATCTGTACTGTACTCCAGAATTCATATACCAAAACATGACCAGTGGACCAGCCGCAGCACGAGACTCTACTATTTGGGGAACAGTGTTCATATCAGCCTCGTCCTATATAAAGTAAAAAGCATATGGAAATTTGATTAACATAAAACATAGGATATAAAAATGCAATACAACAATTTTTATAAATATCTAAGCTTTCAATTTATTAAAGTATCTTATAT
>BMAV01011504.1:9854-41867 GCA_019973955.1 Trichonephila inaurata madagascariensis | reverse complement strand
CAAACAATTTTTGTTTTGTCATTCTTTTTTGAACCTTTTAAATACTCTTGAAGAATAACTTGATGTTTAGCAGCATTTTTAAAATATCTTCTATAAAAATTAAGTCCAAGGAAGGTTCTTAAATCACGAATTAATTCGGGTAATTTGTAAGTTAAAATAGCATCTAATTTCTCTGGAAGTGGCTTAGATCAGTGCTCTGCAACCTTTTTATCGACGGACCGGTCAACGTTTGATAATTTTACCGCGGCCCGCTAAAGGTGGTACACGTTGATTGTTTGTATTTTAGATTGTTTGGTTTAACAATTTCAATTTAGTTACATTTAAATATGCCTTCAGAATAAAATATAGTTACACCAAAAGTGAATATAAGTGATTTAACGAGGAAAGTTACGCAATTCCGAGAGAAATGCACCACTTTAAATAAAATGGCAACAGTTTAATGTTCTATAGGCGGCCCAGCACCATTTGATCCACGGACCGGTACCGGTCCGCAGACCGGGGGTTGCGGATCACTGGCTTAGATCCTTCGGGTGTTATCAAGTATCCTAGAAATTCTAAATGAGTTACTCCCAAAGTTGTTTTTGAGATATTCACTCGAAGATAATATTTTTGTAAGCGATCAAACACAAGTTTCAAATGAGTTTTACATTGTTCTTCATTTTTAGAGGCTACTAGAATGTCATCCAGGTATGGAAAAACAAATTCTAGTCCAAATAATACTTCATTGATAAAGCGCTGAAAAGTAGAGGGTGCATTTCTTAACCCAAAGCTCATAACATTAAACTCAAATAAGCCAAATGGTGTTATTATGGCTTTTCCTCATCTTCCTCAGCAATTGGAATTTGAAAATATGCTTTGAATAGGTCAATTTTAGAAAATATTCTTTTTCCTTTTAAAATATGATGAAAATCTTCAATACATGGAATTGGGTAACGGTCAGGAATGGTTTGGGCGTTTAAACGTCTATAATCACCGCGCAGGGTCTAACACTCCCATCTTTTTTATTCACAAGATGTAGTGGGCTTGCCCATGGAGATTTAGAAGGTCGAATGATATCATTATCTAACCTAAATTTAAATTCTTGCTTGGCTATTTCTAATTTTTTTTAATCCAGTTGACGAGCTTTTCGAGTAAACCGGTGGGCCTTTAGTAGCAATATAGTGTTTAACATCATGTTTCGTATTAGTAACTAACAAATTTGGTTTCCTTAAATCTGAATATTGTAATATATTAGAAAATGTTGATGTTTTATCCATTATGCTAATTTTATTTTTTTGCAAAATAGAAGAAATTTCACCTTTAACATGAAGTTTAGTTATTCCATCTATTAACTGTTTATTTCGGATGTCAATTAACAAGTTAAACTTATTTAAAAAATCAGCACCAATTTTTTATTCCTTTATCTACTTTAGCAATAATGAAAGGAAACTGGAACTCATGACGCAGCCCTAGATTTAGAGTTAAAATTTTATGACCAAAAATTGGTATTTCTAAGCCGTTTGCTGCATAACGCTTAAAAGAATCACAAATTATCCATTTCTGCATTGTGGCAACATACTAAAAATCGTTTGCTTAAATCTTAGCTCGTTTTCTGTAAAATATATTGTATTTTCTAAAAATGGCTTTTGTATTCGCAAAGAGACCACGAAAAAAAAAGCGTTAGAAAAGTGAACATTTTTCACTTCAATCAAGGTAAATAAATTCAGAACTTTGTGAAATCAGCGAATGTTCCATGGTACACTACATAATAAAGCGATTTAAAGAAAAAAATACTTGTAGAATTAAAAACAAGTCAAAAGAGAAGGACGTCAAAAGAAATTAACTCACCGAGATCGTTGATTTTTTTTCCCTCAAAAAATTTATTAAAAATCCACGTTTGAGTGTTATAATGCATAACCAGCTGAAAGATTTTTACCTACATTTCTTCTTAAACTGTTGGAGGAATACTCAGATCAGCCTTATAACATGGGCATTGTGCTTGAAGAAAATTCTTTTGTGTCAAAAATAGAAAGCTTCGACTTACCTTTACTAAATCCACAATAAACAAGTCTGAACGTATTGGAATAATGTCCAAATAGCAGATGAGAACAAATTCAACATTTTTAGTTCCAACGGGAGTATAATAGTACAGAGAAGCAAAAGAAGAGGAACTTAATTTCGAGAATTTAGTTGGAACAGTGAAGCAGGGCGATGGATGTGTTATAGTGTAGAGATGTATTTCAGCTTTAGAATTAGAAAATTTGGTACTTATTGAAGATATTGTGAATCATGAGCTTTCTTTAAATATTTTAAGGAACCATTTGAAATTACCCACCCAAAATTTGAGTATTAGAAACTACTTCATTTTTTATCAAGATAATGACCCTAAGCACACTGCTCTATACCAGGGATGGCCAACCCAAATGACCTTGAAGGCCACTTCGGAAAAATATTATAGTCTTGCGGGCCGAACATAAAAATATGTGCCTTTTTATCAGATTTGGAAACAAAAAAAAAACATTTATTGGAGTGAAAATTTAAAACAGAATGAATTATTATTGTTGTTTTCGTTATTTTTCAAGTACACAGACATATACAATATAATAATGTTTATAAAATATAATAATGCAATGATCAAATAATGTTTAAGATATTACAGTTGCCATTTTCTTGAAGATTACGGTGTTCCTATTGAATTGATCTTTTGTTACTCATTGTTGAAATTTGATTCTGCTGTCATTCGCAAACGGTTAAGTAGAGAGGTAGTCGAGGAATCGAATTCATAATTTTTTCGTAACATTTTTAACCGCTTGCATTGCACCTTTTGAATTTTTAAAACTTCCTTTTCATTATTACAACCAGTTCAAAAAATGCATTTTTCACACTTCAATCGATTACCTTTCGTAATTATCTTAGTCCTCAAATTCCTTTCCTTTTGCAAAAAAAAAAAAAAATATTTTGGTACTCATTATATCCCATGCTTTCGTCCACATCCATAAAAGGTAAGTACACTATTTCACTACCTATTTTCAGGATTTTCATCAACATTATTCTTTGGTTACATCTAGAATTGTCGGAAATCATGCAATTCAAATTATTTTCCATCTCGATGCCTAAGCGGACGTCGCCATATTGGATTCCAGTCCAGCTACAGCAAACCCTGCTAGGCACGATCTCATTGTGCCAAGCGCTGCTTGGCGCAATTACCCCCGTTATCAAATTAGTTCCAAAAAACTATATATTAATTTAATTTAGATTCAATGGAAAAAGATAAAATAGGTGGAAGATTTTAATTGGTACGCTACTCGTTTGTGGAGAGATTTTGAAATCACGCCAAACACATCCCTAGTGTACAGAATTAAAATTTGTATTTCATTAATTGGTATGCTACTCGTTTGTGGAGAGATTTTGAAATCACGCCAAACACATCCATAGTGTACAGAATTAAAATTAGTATTTTATATATAAAAATTATCCAAAATAAATATCCTGAGCTCTTAAAAATTAATTTGAAAAACAATATACAATATTAACACTAATTGACATAAAAAGAGCTGAACTATCTTTATCAACGCGAAAGTATAATTTGACAATATAATTACAATCTTATGACCACCTGCTTCCTCAACATGTATTTGAGCCCTCTGTCTGTTTTGCTCATTCACTGATGCCTACTCTAACTTGATGAGCAACTACCCCTCGCACTGCGTTTGCTTGGCCAGTATGATGACCTAAGTTCGAGTTTCTGCAATACAATTTTATGTACTGAAGCCGATTGACTGCAGTTAAAATATAGGTTAAAACAAAAACATATGAAATTACAAAACAGCTCTGAGTGGGCCTTGTATCCGAATTCTTTTGGGGCCCTTTTTCAGATATGAGCACCATGTATATATATATAAGTGGAACTGTAATAACATTCATTGGGGCCCCTGCATCATTGATACATCTGAGTTTTATCATTTGTATTTCAATAGTAACATCAAATGAAAGATACTTATACATTATCACAACCTATTGGCGACATTGTATAAAACGAAGCACATGATTGACAATTCCGCACGGACAAAATATGCGAAAATAGAATGGCCAACTTTGTGAGTTATCATGAAAGTTGGCGATTGTTGCGATAATACATAGGAATCAAATGAATTTTAAAAAGTTGTTTAAAACAGAGAAAAAACATTATTATTTTGATCAATTTTGTCAAATTGAAATGTCTCCAAGTGGGGAAAAAAATATTGTTTCCAAACATTGGATGTTATATCACGGCATTTGGCTATGTCTTTTTATTTCAGGTAAATGGTTAACGGAAACTATTTGGTAGAAAAATAAGTAGCATACAGAAGTCAATTATGTAAATTTCATTTTCGCTTTATAAAGAAAAATAAATTCAGCATAAAATTACAGAAAAAAACACGATGTAGAATTTAAGCAAAACTGTAAGCATCCCGCGATAATGCTATCCGATTGTTGCCAATCTACAAAACAAAATTTAAGTTGTTAAAAGAATCATTTTTAAGAAATGATTTATTCGAAAAATAATCCCAAATACGTATCAAAGAACAAAAAAATAGATAAATATGACAACCAACAAACATAACCATAGTAGAAATATACAATAATTTGGAAAAAACTATGTGTAAAGTTTAAATTTTCGCATTCAGAGTGAATCGTGACATCGTATGACGTCAAAACACCAAAAAATCACTTAAAAATTAAATTTAAAAAAATTTAGAGGGAATTTCAAAATAAAAAGTACATAAGATCCTGACCGGTGTCAAATGCAATGTTGTGTCAAAATTTCAGATAAATCCATGCAGAACTTTTTGAGTTATACGAGCATACACAAACCAACACAACATTTTTATATATATAGATTGAATAAATATGTTCAACACTTTCAAATTCAAAATTTTAATATTAAAAAACATTTAAATATAATAAAAAATATGTAGATCTATTTTTAAAATAAAACATTTTTACAAAGAAACTAATGACTTGCAAAATAATATTTTCAACTGTTCTAATTACTCAGAATTTATAAATAAACACAATAAACATATTAAAATAGGTGATTCCAATCATACAAAAATAGAAATTCTAGAGAAATTATGAATAAAAAAGGCACAAGTTTTAGATTTATTATTTCTATTAATAATTCTATTAAAACCTAGATTATTGAAATCTATATTAAAAATTTTATAACACAAAACATAGTAAAAAACTAAACATTTTTGATTAAAACTTCAAGGACTCTATCAAAATTTTGCTAAAGAAGAATCTCAGAGTTTGCTATAAAACAATATATTTACAAAATATCTGAATAATATTTTGATTCTGTTATTGTGCAAAGTATTTATCAAATAATTAGACATTTTATTCATATGAAAAAAATTTAACCTTCAAAGCACAAGAATATTGCCTGTAATGTCATTGCTTTGATACAACTTGAGGTAATGTTTATAATGCCCAACTTTATAAATGGATTTTTTTCACACAAATGTTCGATACTCTATAATCAAAGTGTTAAATTTATTATAACATTGATTAATAGTAAACAAAGAAAAATTCTGCCCGTAATTAATAAATACTATTATTGAATTGTAGGTTACATGTGAGAAAAAACACATAAGATGTGTGTAATGTGAAAACTCCTACTACTAATAAAAGTCATAATTTAAAGCAAACACATTTCAAAATAACTAATTCTTTGATTTCTGCAGCATAATCTTAAGTAATTTACTTTATAAAAACAAAGATATATAATACAAAATATGTCTAAAGTTTGAAAAACTTTGGTACATAAAAAAAACTTAAGTTACACAAAAATCTTTCTGAACAAAATTACACTGTATTATATTTATAGAAACATTTTCTCCCCTAAGAACTCTTAATAATGTATATTTTTTTATACTATATTCTGGAAGTTCAAGATTAAGAAAAATTAAAGTAAAGTAAATAAAAAAACTGTAAGATAAATTATTATTAATATATATATATATATATATACTAGCTGTTATACACGTTCTTCACTCTGAATTGAAAAATTAAAACAATAAAGATTGAAGGATAAAGTTTTTAATGAGTTAATTTTACATGAAATGCAAAAAAGCTTTTTGCATATCTCAGATGAACAAAAAAAACACTATTTGTTAAATTTTAAGTATGTAGATCTAATAGCTGATAAAAAGGATTTTTTTTTAAAATTTATAACTCCCCATAACTATTGTGGGTCGATTTTTGAAAATACCTTCCAAAGCTGATCTCTGCTCAGCAAAAGTAGCACATTGCTACAAATTTTGTGTAATGAACACTTAAATAGTATAAATATTTTATATCTGGATGTGTAATACGTTAATATTACTTTTTGTTGTATTTACTTAATGTTAAAATTGTAATCAGCCTCACACTCCGCCTGTCCAAGCTTTTCAGACAAAATGCAAAGTTTTGCTTCACACAGATAAGATAGATATATGCTGTTGCTGGCTTTTTTGCAGATGGCAGAATGTTTTCCTACTTTCTTGACATTCATTGTTATATTTTGGACACTTCACACAATATCTTTATAAATTATAGCTTATGTGTAATTTTGATGTATAAGCTATATTATTATAAAGTTTCATTAAAATCCATTCAGTTGTTTTTGCGTGAAAGAGTACCCCAAATATCCATACAAATTTTCATGTTTATAATATTAGTAAGGATATAATAAAAGGATATGGTGCATCATATACATGTTCCAATTATTTATATATATCCAATTTTTTCATAAAGCATGAGGATTATTATAGCTTAGCATAAATGTAATAATAATTCCTCAAATTTCAAATACATGCTCAACTTATGCATTGTTACTGAAAAAAATTTATGCCACTCAAAAAAATTTATTGTAATAAATTCATTTTGTTAAATTTATTTGAACATTATTCACCAACATTCTAACCAAATAAAACCACTCTGGTTCCATCTAATTTTCAGACAGATTTGACTTTGTTCGCTAAAACATAAATTTTATTTGCTTGCATGCCTTGAAATATAGAAATTTAGAGTCATGCCTCAGTAAAAAAATAACTATTTTTAGGAACCATATATAATCTGATTCTATCTGAATGTCAATTTTTAATTTGAATTAGGGCAGTTTTTTATGTGTTATCTCACCAACCAATGGGAAAAAAACTATCTGATTTACTCAAAATTATATTGCACTTATACATACTCAATATTTTTCTTCTTTCACAATTATACATTTTTTCAATAACATAATTTAATGATGCCAGAAAAAAAGATTTGCAAAACTTTGATGAAACATGAAATGATATTTCAAATGAATCCAACAAAGCTGAAGTCATTCAAGGATAAGGGCAGTAAATTCCAATTTAAACACAGTAAAATTCAGCTACTTACTTTTCTCTTAATTTTTTTGTATAACACTTATATATACTAATACTTTTATACACGAATAAACTTAAAAAGGAAATAAATAAAAAAAGTCAACATGCATCATTGCTTAAGCCTCTGCTTTTATAATACTAATTAAATTAACTCATTTAAAAACACAGTTCTAAGCAATGTTTTGCAAACAGTTAAAGCCACAAATCAGCAGGGTGCCGAATTTTTCATGTTAATATATAATAAAATTTTAATTATTTTTTTATTTAATTTTTTAATTCAGGTAAAAACCTTTTCGAACTTTTAAACTTATCCAAGGATGGAATTTTTTTTTTTTTTTATGTAGTTAATAATGTCAGTAATGTGTAATTACATACATATTTTACCATTCGGAAGATATGGATGACAACCGACTGCCAACCTCTCGCCAAATATGGCGCCAAAAAGAGCACTTATCATTCTGGTGTGGTAACTTGAGATTTTTTTTCTCCACAGTTTTGTTTAATCCTGGCAACCCTACGTGCAGATTTGCGCTTAATTTCTTCCACTGTTTCAGTAATTAATTATGCATATTAGTTAACTAAGCTAATTAATTGATTAATATTAATTCTTTTTATAAACACAGAATTCACTTGAATTCTGTGTTCATAAAGTTTAGAATTACTACATTTTTGGAGTTAGTCCGGGAACGTGACTGGACCAACTTTTTACATATGGAACTCATTAAATTTTTAAGAAAGCTTAGTTTTATAACTTAAAAATAGTGGAACTGATTAAATTTCTAAGTAGTTTCAGAACTTAAAAATAGTCTTAGCTTTATAACTTAGACATATTAATTTAATATTTTAAACATATTAATTTATTTAAAATTAACTTTATGTATGCACTTTACTTAAGTGTCCATTGTCTTTTGTGGTAATGATTATCATAACATTCTGAATGAACCACAAAAAACAAAAATATTAAACCTTTTTAGAGTTGTAAAAAATCCTATCATTCTTGCACCTTTTTTCATTTACTATTTTACTCTTATTTCTTAGATAAATAAAATACAGGAAAACTATATATTTTATATAATGATATAACTAATGCATGTGAATTATTAAAAATTACTTAATTAGTGTAATTAGCATAATTAGTCATAAGTAAAGTATGATTATTACAAAGTACTTAGAGTAATAAATTAATTACTGAAAAGATTAAAACAATTCAATTTTTTCTAAGCAAATTGCTATCTATTTCACTATATGATCTCTTTTGACTCAAAAATTTGGGTCTTAAGGCATAATTTCCGATTCTAAGACTTCTGTTAACATTTTCAGGTCATCCTGAGTTAAACGTTAGGCCTAACGTGGCGGAAATGTTAACACTGTATTTGTTGAGATATGACTTTTAGAGGCTATATTGTTTTATCTTCTTCATCTATACAAGGAATGTTTCTTGTGTTATAAGTTCTCTATGTTAAATATTGATTCACAAATTAAAAAAATTAATAGTATTCTATCTTACGATAAGTCAAAATTATGTATTGGATAGTCCATCAAAGTTGTGATGTACATTATTCTATTGGTTTATGAAAAGATTTGGAAAGAATAATTATAAAACCTTCTTGAAAACAAAACACTCAAATGAATAAAAACTTTAAAAAAAAAATATCCACATTTAAAATATACTTTTATGGTGCTTTTCCTTTACAGTGACACACACAATACATGCATTAATAAAAGGTACTTACTGTTATAGTTGCGACAAACTTTACTGAGTTACCACGTTTAAATACTGCATAAAGCTTAAGTACGAGTGGTTTTCCGGTTGCTTTCGCCTTCGGTGCTCTTTTAGGAAAATCGGTTGCTTCTCATTGAAGGGGAAAGATACCGATTATTCCGGTTTCCTGGCTTGGCGTTATAGCATTTTTCTATGTCCTAATGGTTCATTGAAATTTGAAAATTATCTTCATTTGGGAAATTTTTTTCAATGAATTTTCTTCTAGACCTTCAGAACAGTGCAGGTTTAACGCGAAATCTTTTAAATCGGTGGCAGGACTTTTCCACCGCTATATCCTCTTCCAGTCAAAGGTCGTTCGCCCACAGCACATAGGGACAGGAAAAAAAATCCTATTGTTAAAAATAATCTAAATCACCAGGGAGCGCTGACATCGTGAGGGAAAGGGAAAATTTCCCTCAGTATGAAAAGGGAAAAATTTTGAAAATAGTTTTCCACTTTAGTATAGCGAGTGTGAGTATGCGTAATATTTTTTCTGAAGAGCAAATTTTATTTGTGTCTAGCTGTAAGTAATTTTTCATTATTTATCGATTGTTATTGAATATGAACAATGTTTCAAAAACGAATTTCATATAGCCTTTTACAAAATATTAATGAATTATTCGAATTAAAAAAAAACATCGTACTTTCTTTGGGGGTTATGGATGAATTTAGATTGATTTATTTTCTTTTGCAAATCGAAGGCAATTTAAAATGTATTTAATTCAATAGGTACTAATTGAATTAACTGTCTCAAACATGTAGTAATCTACTATCAAGGAGATATATATAATCCATAGTAATAATAATAATGGTGTGTTTCAGGTTGTGCTTTCAGGTATTGTGTGCCCGTTTTTTATTTGAAAAGCAAATTTTCTTTGGTTAGCGGAAAGTAATTTGTTTTTCATTATTTAACGATTTTTTTTTACATCAACATTGTTTTAACAATTAATTTCGTATTGCTTTCCGCAGAATAATGAATCTCTTTTTTTTAAAAATAAAAACCACATGTTTTGTTTGGGGCTATGGATGAATTCAGATAGATTTTTCTTTTGCTAATCGAAAATGCAATTTAAAATATGTTTAATTTTATAGGAACTAATAGATCATAGTGTCAAACTTGCAGCAATCTATAATCAATGCAATACAATTAAAAATATATTTAATTCTATAGGAACTAATTGATTTTAGTGGCAAACATGCAGTAATCTATAATCAAGAAAATTTAATCCATAGTAATAATAATTTATTTTATCTTTTTTTCAGTATTAAAGGACGTTGAAGGAATTCTTTGTAGGTATCGAGAATAGAAACTTATTATTACATAAATTTGTGTGTTTTTATTATCAACTGTTCTTTTTTTTTTAATAAATATTGCTTGTAAAATTTAACTATGGATAGCTTTAGATGTGTTGAATGTGATAAGACCTTCTCTACAGTTTCGAACTTATATCGACACGCGAAATTGATTCATAATAAGGTAAGTACAATTAAACAGGTAAGATGTAATATTTGTAGTGCAGAATTCATTTCTAAAAAAGCCTTGGAGGATCATGTTAATTTGGTACATAATATTGCAATAGAAAAGGATACTCATACATTTGACACATTTGAAGATTTCAAGTTATGGAAAGAAAGCATTGAGAAGCAAACTAGCTCCTTGTATGTGAAAAATACTGGAAGTAAATCAGAGAAAACGGGTGGAAAAATAACCTACTTTTACTGTCATCGCAGTGGTTATTATACTGCAAGGGGTATTAAGAAGAGAAAAATGAAAATAGCTGGTAGCAACAAGATTAATGGAAATTGCCCATCAAAGATGAAAGTATATGAAGACATTGAAAGCAAAGTGACTGTGGAATTCACGAAAACCCATGTAGGACATGGGATAGATTTGGAACAGAAAGAAATTTCCAAGGAAGAATTCCAGAAAGAATGCATGCAACTAATAAATAAAGCATCCCCAGAACAATATGATAACATTTTAACTTCTTTAAGAAATGCTATAGATTCATCCCATTTATTCCCAGCTGCTAATCAAGAAATTGAACTTTGAATATGGAGCCACCAAATAAAAAGATAAAGACACAGAGATATGTTTCAACAAAAAAGAAGACTTCTCAGAAAACCTACCCAAGAAGAATGTCAAAGTGTATCAACGAGTCTGGTTTTGACAGCAAAATTAGTATAAAAATGAATTTTCGATTTTAACATTATTAATTTTGGATAAAATGACTGGAAACTAAGAGAGTAGATAATCTAATATTTATTTAAAATAATTTTAGAATTTTCAGGTATACATGTGCAATATATGTAATTTTTTTATTGTAGGTGTTTTTAGATCATAGTGCAATGCTGATTAACTAGAAGGCTATTAATAATTCTTAATGATTTATGCTTATGTACAATACATGTATGTTCTTTTTTATTATAGGGAGTTTTAGGTAATTCCAATATAGAGGTCCTGATTCACAAGAAGGCGTATAAAAATTTTTAAGTCTATAAATTTAAATTCCTGGCAAGTATATAATGTGTAATCTATATTTTCTTTGTTACTGTAGGTCTTAGATCCACTGAAAACTCCAGAATAACAATGTATTTGTAATAGTTGATTTAAATAAAAAAGAATACATTTGAATTTTTGCAAATGGGTAACTATAAAAAGTGACCTGGTTATGTACATAAATTTAAAGTCTCAATAGTAATAATATTGGAACAACTTAAAGTAAAGATTTCTTAACTGAATAAACTCGTATCTTATTTGCAATCACACTTACCCCAAAAAATAGTTGTCATAATAAAGTTTAGTCATGTCTAATTCTAAATAATTGCAAGTGATTTACAAACAAAAACTTATATTTTTTCCGAAGTTGATTTTGTTCCCTAAGATACCTATTTGTAAAGGTTCAATTGTATTCACTTCTCTGTGGCTGCTACCTTGACGTGGTAGAGAAGCTTAAATATCATTTGAAATTTCGAATGGTATAACTAAAAGCAGTCTTAAACTAAATTATTCATTGTAAAATTTCATAATTTAAATACACATTCTGTGTTTAATGTCTTGCTCTTTATTTCTAGAAAGAAAAGATTTTTTTAAAAATTAGATACACTTATAATTCAAATATTTTACATATGATCTGCCAAAAAAGGAACATTAAATCAAATTTCTACAGTTATTCTTTCTTTTTTGGTCTCAAACTACTTGATCATTATTAAATAAGTCTGAATTTGGCGTTTTTCTGAATTATGTAAATATGTCAAATTATATGAGGCCTACCACAAAATGTAAACATAGCTCTATATAATGACAGGAGTAAAGTAAGTTATCTCTCAAAAAGTTTAATTAATGTTATGGTTTACACACTTACTTCTAAATCCCATAAAAGCAAGAACTGAGTCAAAAGAATGCATGTAAAAAAAAAAAATTTTTAAATAAAACTACAGTTACCAAAAGCTCTCTTCAAACCTTGTTTATACACAAAATGTTTCCATCCACCATTGATTTTTAAGTTATTTTTTACTTTTTTTTAAATAATATTTGACTTGTATTGTGATTTTAAAGAAAAAAAAAATTAAAATAACTTATTAAAGAGAAGTCTAACATTTCAGATGTAAAATAATTACTATTGCATTATCATTTATAAAATTTTTTGGGTGACAATCACTTATAATTTCCAATTTTTAGAGTAATAAAAATAGAATCAATGAACTTAATCTTAATATATTTTTCTCTTTTCAAGAGAACATTAGTTAATCTTCTGTAGTAATTTATTTTATATTGATCTTGCATTCATCTATCTTTATAAAGGGTCATTAATTCTCTTGTGCGTTACTGATTAAAACAGTAATAGTACAGATTAAGACAGTCTATAGCATATCTGTAATTTAATAAATAGTGTCTTTTTTAGAACCATGAATTTTTCATCAAACCTAATGATTTTAAATCAGCAAAACATTTGTTTTCCAAAGTGAATTTCTGTTATACCAAAATTTTGATTCTAGTTATAGTTAAGTTTGGATAAAAAATTAGCTATACTTTTATGTTCTGCAATTGATAATATTCCACTTTTTGTGTGCATGTGTGTTGCTCTTTTATTCTGCTTTCCACCACTTCATATTTATTCCTTGGAAGTTCAGAAACCTGCCTTACATTTTCAAGTATATAGGGAATATTTAAATGAAAGGAGTGAAAAATACTGCAAGGTAATGCGTTTGATATATATATATATATGTATATATATATATATGTATATTAAATAACAAGTAATACTATGCAAATGTATGTAAATATCTGGTTTAGAACTTTCAAATGAGAAAATGTATTACTTTTACTATTTACAAGATGAGTGTGTCACAATTTATAAAAGGTATGTTTGGAAAACTAGTGATAGAAGCCGAAAACTGTTATCTTGTACAACTTTATACTAAATTGAAAGGTTAGTAATTATATATGAATAACTTGATACAATTTTTTTGTACATTAAGTATTAATTTGAATGTAAGAATATATGTGAAAATATTTAGTATTATGTTACTTAATTGGAAATTTCAAACCAAACAAAAATATGGATTATATACATTCCTGACTTATTTTTTTCAGGGCACTCTTTTAATGAATTTTTATTTGTGTTTTATAAGAATTTTGTTTGATTGAGATACTAGCTGATGTTTTTTATTAGGCTAAATGTATTTATAATTTTAGTCTTTTAATGAATACTTGTTAGTGACTATTCAATGTACATCTTTGCATTTGTATAATTGTTTTAATTAATATTCATTTTGATTGTACTAATACTGTGGACATTAATTATATATGTGCATATATAGTGTTGAAATTTTGTTTGAAATAAAAATTTTCTTTTGTACATGAAATTTTTAATTTGACTGAATTACATTACACAAATGAATGTAATTAATGCATTGGAATAACTTTTATGAATTATTCATAAAAAAATTTCAGATTACTATAACTTAAAATAAATAAATACAAAATTGAATGTGAACTAATAATAAAAATTTAGATTATATTTACCCTTGTTTGGAAGACAATAGTACATTAAAATCACTACAGAAGTATTAGAAATCATTCAGTGATATTTTTTGCTCTATATCAGTGGTCTTCAAAACTGTGTTCCTCAGAATCTTGGGGTTCCAAAAGTCAGTTATGAAAAAAATCGAAAAGTATCAAATATGTTTGCAAAATGGATTTTCATGTTCTCTTTGAAGTTTGTTCGGGAAGTCTTCAATAACTGGGGTTTTTCGACACTTCAAAACGCTAAACAGAGCTAGTATCATTCAAATGTGGCTGTCGTCTATTAGATCTTACTTCTGGCTATGTCACAGAATTAGAGCAACACGTAATTTAGAGTTAGAAATAGGTGGTGGAGTGTGGTTCTTTCGCAACATAATCTAGTCCGAAATATAATTACATTTTTTAAAGAAAATACATAAAAAAAAGAATTTTTAATGTCTGTTTTGAGCTTATTTTGAATGCTAACGAATTTTCAAACAATCTTAGAATAATATTTTTAGTGTAAATTAAGAGATTATATATAAAATAGAAGAAATTTGTATGTACAAATGCTCATAAAAAAACAGTTCCTTTACATTTATTCTTTTTATAAGTAAAATTTCCAATTTTCTTTGGAACAGTTGATATATATATATTTTTTTTTAAATTTCGGAATTCTTGTTTCTTAAATATGAAATTAAAAATTATAGAAATTTCAGAAAAAATAGTACTGAATATGAAAAAGTTTAATTTTTAAAAGTTTTTTCTGTTATCTTCTTTATTTATTACATACTATATATTTTATATAATTTTTATATAATATTTTTACAATAAAACTATTTTTGATAAATTTATATAATAATTTTTAAGGTAAAAATCAATATTTGATTTGTACAAATATGGAAATAAAATACCAATATATATACTGTAAATTTGATTTCAGTGAAAAAGTATGTAAACTTTTCTTCATTTTTTTTTTTAATTTGGGGGCTTTTTTGTGAAAGGTTAATATAATTTTTCCTTCAATAATTCACTTGAATTGAATTATACATGGATTATCGATTTTTATAAGCAGGTTTTGATAATTTTGAAGACATGTTTTATAAAAAAAAGGAATATTTTTTTATTACTGACACTCAATTTTTCCTAAATAGTTTTTTTTTTCCCCTTTAATATCAAATAATGTCAAATTTTTAGAGGATACACTTGATCATCTAATGTATTATTGAAATCCTAAAATTAACTACTTTCTTGAATAATTTTATTTACATTTTTCAGACTTGTTTCAAATTAAAAATGTTAGTCAATATTTAATGATTGGAAATGTTATCTCTCTGTAGTTTTAAAAGGATGACGATAACGAAGATGGTATATCATTCATCTATATATATATACTTTATATATAACTGCCACACCACATTCACTATAGGGAGAAAAGAATCAAATTAAAATATAATCCTTTTCATTACATTTTTAAAACTTTATTTATTCAAATACTAACGTAGTTTTAATGTTATTCTTAAAAATCACAGCTATCTTTCTAATTGAAATTTTGGAAATATTTCTAAAAATTTCTATGGCTCTCTCTCTGTCTTTCTTTTTTTTCCCTCAAAAACTACTACAAAAAGTATAATTAGTGTGCTATATAATTTCTAAAATTTTATTATTAAAATTAATACAATTGTACTCTTTTTTAATTATTTAAATATATAAAAAAAAATAGTTTATTTCATCAATAGTTTAATTTTAATCAATATTTGATGATTCGAAATGTTATCTCTGTAAATTGGTTTAAATAGAAGACTAGATAACAAAGATAGTATATCATTCTTCTAACTGTCACACCACATTCACTATAGAGAGAAAAGAGTCAAATTCAAATATTATAATCCTTTGCCTTCCATTTTCAAAATTTATTTTCGCAAATACAAACGCAGTTTTAATGTTATTCTTAAAAATGCAAATATCTTTCCAATTGAAATTTTGGGAATACTTCTAAAAATTTGTATGACTTTTTTTTTTTCAAAAAATACACATTAGTGTGCTATATAATTTCTAAAATAATAAAATTAATACAATTGAACTTTTTAAATCATTTAGATAGATTTAAAAAACAGTTTATTTTTAATCAATATTTAATTATTCCAAACGTTCTCTGTAAATTGGTTTAGATGGAAGACGAGATAAGGAAGATGGTGTATCATTCATCTAACTACCTCACCACATTCACTATAGGGAGAAAAGAGTCCAAATATTATAATCCTTTTCATTACATTTTTCAAAATTTATTTATTCAAATACTAACGTAGTTTTAATATTATTCTCTTAAAAATGCTGCTATATTTCTAATTGAAATTTTAGAAATGTTTCTAAAAATTTTTATGGCTCTCTCTCTGTCTATCTTTTTTCTCCTCAAAAACTACCACAAAAAGTATAATTAGTGTGCTATATAATTTCTAAAATTTTATTATTAAAATTAATACAATTGTACTCTTTTTTTAATTATTTAAATAAATAAAAAATAGTTTATTTCATCAATAGTTTATTTTTAATCAATATTTGAGATGATTCGAAATGTTATCTCTGTAAATTGGTTTAGATGGGAGACGAGATAACGAAGATAGTATATCATTCTTGTAACTGTCACACCACATTCACTATAGAGAGAAAAGAGTCAAATTCAAATGTTATAATCCTTTGCCTTCAGTTTTCAAAATTTATTTTCACAAATACAAACGCAGCTTTAATGTTATTCTTAAAAATGCAAGTATCTTTCCAATTGAAATTTTGGGAATACGAAAAATTTCTATGGCTTATTTTTTTCAAAAACTACCCCTAAAAATACACATTAGTGTGCTATATAACTTCTAAAATGTGATTATTAAAATTAATACAATTGAACTTTTTTTTAATTATTTAAATATATTTAAAAAAAAATAGTTTACTTTTAATCAATATTTAATTATTCGGATTGTAAGCTCTGTAGATTGTTTTAGAGGGAAGATGAGATAACGAAGATGGTATATCATTCATCTTACTGCCTCATCACATTCACTGTAGGGAGAAAAGAGTCAAATTCAAATATTATAATCCTTTGCATTCCATTTTTTAAACTTTCATTTCAAAAAATAATTCTTAAATTTTTTATGTATGAATAATTTCTGCTTCGCAATGAGGAAAATTCGCTATCAGAAATTGCTGGAAAAAAAGAAGGAAAAATTTTTGCTATCACTTTTTTTTTGGGTGGGGGGACATTAATTAAAAAAATGGAAAACAAATTTTACTGAATTTCATTGTTTCAATACTTACCAATGAAAAAAAATTTCTTTAAGTATGTTAATTAAGATGGACATCTTAATTTTATGATTTCGGACAAGACTTTTATTTTCATCTAGATAGTAAAGAATATTTTAATGAAATTGCAATAAAATTCATTCAATAGTTTGTTTTTCTATAGAGATCAAATAAAAATTATCCTTTCTGTAAAATAGACGCACAATATATTTATAACAATTTTTTGTGCATATAAATCCAACATACTGGGATTCTCCATTGACTTCAAATACAAGAGATTGAATTCATTACATTAAATTCTTAAGCGTAGACTGAAATATAAAATGGTTTTAAAAGTATTGTTTACTTTTTTCTACCCCATATAAATTCAGAAAGAATTATAATTATTAAACTCCTTTCATTAGAAAAAATATTAGATTTTCACACACAAAGGAAATCAGATAAATTTCTTTTTTTAATTTAAGTATTTTAAAAGTGCCACTTGTGTATATATCACTGGCTGCAATATGCTTTACAACTTTCTATTTTTGACGTTTTTCGTATAAGTAGTGCTTCGTTTCTCGACTCCTGCTTTGGCTTTTCCATGTTTTTCTTCTTTTTTTTTTTCTTCTGGATTTCTCATGAAAATATCATATTCTTATTCAAAATTATAAACCCTACATTATCTAAGATAAAGATTTGATTGTTGTCGATGCAAAGTAAGAGGGAAAGCCGATGGACAGGAATTAAACATTTTACTGACTGTTTATATTTTCTTCCTATTCACAAAAAGAAAACCGTCTCACTTGATGTATGGTCACTACCAGAAAACGTTTTACGACCTTTTCTGGAAGTGATTCCTGCATAGGGAGTATTGTCCATCATATTGTTCAAACACTCAAAACTTGCCACTTGTTCTCGTTGTAGAATGACCTCTCCCCTTTTTTAGTATTTCAAACCAGCAGATAACAATCTGTTGTAGATCGTTACATTTCATGCATTCATTATTTGTGTCGTTTCCTATGTTGCTGTTGCTATCGAAGGAAAGTGAGAAAACTTCTGAAAACGATGGAATACGTCGGTTTCTTCTTTCTTTCCCACCCAAAGCAAGGCTATCCTGATTCAAGATGGCCTTGCCCAAAGAGATTGTTTAACGATTCACTTTGCGAGTGCAGTGTATTTTTCCTTTCAGATGACTTAGATGAGAAATAAGTTGATCTTATAGCTGGGACTAAATGCGTCTGTGAGAAATTTTACTGTATTTCAATAAATAAACCAATTTCTAAAATTAAAATGAACATATTTCGAATATCGATGTAATATTGTGATATGATAAATATGTGAAGTATACTCGTATATATATACGAGCTCTGGTATCATCCTTGTTACTAAACTGCAGTTCAGAATTACGAGATCCATCACCTATCCAAATAAAAATTAATATTTGGGAGTGATTTTGGACCAATCGCTTAGTTCTTATGGTAATATCATCTTTAATAGCTAGGTATTGTATGCAGAAAACGATAATTCAAAGAATAAAATTTTGAAAATCGCTTCTATTGAATAAAGGCTATGATAAGCTAAGGCTTCGACCAATTATTACATTTCTGTTTTATAAATTAATGCTGAGCATATTATACAGAAATTATCAATATAGCTGAGTGGTAATGGCTGAGCGGTAGCGCATAGTGCATCCCCGCCATAGGTCCGGGGTTCAAACCCTGGGTTGGGCAAAGTAGACTCGGCCTTTCATCCCTTTAGTGGGTTGATAAATTAGTACCAAGCTTGCTTGGGAACTTAACTCTGGAGGTTTCGCGTCAGACTAACCACCTGAACGGAACTTCTACTCATGCACCTCAGTGCCCAAGGTCAGGAAAACTGAGACGGGCACAGTAGGCCTTGCCCTCATGGGCTGTTGCGCCTTCGATTTGAGTTATCAATACAAACCATTATTATACAGACTATTGCAAAAAAAATTCTGGTGTTTTATATTATGCAATCAATCATATTGAAAAAATTTTAATGAACAAAATTCCCTGATCATAAAGAACATGAATATTTTTAAAAAATGCATTTAATGTATCTTGAAAATTATAAATCCACTTTAATTTTTTCTCATTTATTTAATTGATAATCATAACATTCCCAGCGGGCTATTGATGTGAGCTCTAAACTATTTCACACTCTCTTTTGCAGTACAACATGAAATTATAATTCAATAAATAGACTCCATTTATTTAATGCCTAAATCCTACAATGAGGTATTTCTTAATTATTTAAATAATTTCAAGAGGTACCGAAAAATGTTAAGATTACTCTCTCTTATGCTCTTCTAGCTCTCTCTATAACTCCATTACCTGTATTTTTTCATTCCAGAAGACGAGTTTAAAACAAATTAGGTTTAAAAAATTTGCGGTATTTAAATACATTTCGGCAACAACGAGTGGAAAAAAGAACAATTGAGAAAGAGAACGTCTCTACCAGCATCTATATCACAATAATTAATAAATGTTTCTTTCAAACAGGTATTTTGTTGAAAAAAAAAAGTTCTTATTCTTTTATCATTGCATATTGTCTATTTTTTTTCCCTCTACTCATCAAAGAAACATATTTATTTCATTATTCTAGATTTTTGTTTCTCTTCGGTCCTTCAATAGTCATCCCGTTTTCAGTGAAACTAAACATTCCTTAATTGAAAGGTGTCATTTTTTTTATATTAAACATTAAGTAATTATAACAGTAAAGAATGGAAATGACTAAAATTTTCCTTGTACGAGACTATTTAGTTAAAAGAAATACAAGATTGCATTATGTATTATTAGTACTTATTTAATATGGAAAGTTACGAGATAAGGTCTCTCTCTCTCTTTCTTTACATGTATTGTGTATACATCTTGCAGGCAAAATTTGTAATTTGCCTACATCATTTTCGCATTTAATACTAATAAATTTTTTCAGGCTTAATTTAAGTATGGGTTTAATTAAATTATAGTTATATATGTACTGAAAAACATTCCATTTATTATTTGGTTTGTAACTGTTATATTTTTAAAGAAATCCAAATTTCTAACCGTTTGTTTAGTGGAATAATTATATAAAATCAAATTATTGGTAAGTTTTATGAAATTCTTACAGATTTTAAAAAATTTAATATAATTTGGTATGCTTTAGTTTTATGCTTTAGTATTATGTATTTAATTCTCACGTCATTTTTTACTTTGTATAAGATATTTATACAGATGTAGTTTAATACTTTTTTAATGGGCTACAGTCTAGGAAGTTAGTCACGGGTTCGAATCTTGATTTTGCTAAGAATCTATTTTTTGAAATTTTGCAAGCACGGCTTATTATACGAAACGGGAATTCAAATTTCTCGAGTGATATTGTGACGTCTTCGATTGGGGTGAACCTCACCCATCTATTCATGCGAAGTTTTATGGCTCCAAACAGTCGTTAGGTGACAAGAGCACGTGGCCATGGGGTCATTGTTTATTATCTGACCTCGGACAAACGCAGACATCGAGTCTGGAAGTTGCAATATCTAAAGAGAGCCGGTGACAATAGGTTGACATATAGGTGAAGCCTGTATGAAAGCCGGTGCCAAGAGAATGGGGTTATAAAACCCAGGTGGTGTAATGAATAAGAGTGTTCAGAAGTTAGATGAGAATTATGGCGCCCTTAGATTCCAGACAGACCAGGAATGTGGCCCGGGGACGAGGGCAGACCTTTTTTTTGGCCTGCCAATGAGAGAGACGAGGGACGTGTTATGGACCCGCCCCTAGTGTTTAAAAGGGGTTGATTTTGAGGAGATATCGAACCCTGGAGTGAGACAGATGGAGCCCTGGATGGAAACAGAGAGTTAGAGCCCTGAAGTGAGACCGAGCCCTGGATGGAGTAAACTGGAGAGGAGCCCGGAAAAGAAAAGGGATTAGAGAGTGAGTGCCTTTCGGAATAAGGATTGAATTCCCGTGAAATAGACTGTCCGCCCGGCTTGGCATATTTATTGGACTTTTTAGTAACCTATGAAGCAAATAAATACTGTTTTAATTTTAAAATGAGGCTGTGACAAATTTTCTTGTTTGCTAACTACTCACGACGTTACAATATTGTGTGAGTAGTTAATATAGTAATATAAATTAGACGTGTTCTACCTGAGGTGTCTTCGTTTGACTACATATAAATTATGAAAAAACTCATGTTACTAAATTTCAGTATGAAATTAATTTGTAAAATGATTGTAATTTCCATTTTTGTTGTTTTGTTAATGAAGAAAATTGTTTGATTGCTATTAATTAAATTTTCATTATTAGGTTTAAGAAATGTTCAATAACTTTTAGCGATGCATTGATTATGGGACAATTTTCTTCCAACAGTCACTGAATCACTAATCAAATATGTACATTTTTCATCTTTTGTACGCACAACGCTCTTATTAAATTCAATTACTAAAAAACTTTAACGTTATTTATTTCAGACGTTTTTAACATCTCTCTCTCTCTCACAGAGCATATTTTAATATTAAACTGTGTCGAACTAAATAAAAATAATGCAAACATTTCATATTCCTAATTTTTTAAGTACTTTGATTGATTTTAAAATAGTATTAATTCTTTGAAAATATGTAATGGATCAGATAACTTGTTTTTATGTATTTATTAATCGGCTAAATTTTGCAACCTAAAATTTAGGAGTTGTGTTTCATTAAATTTAGATTTTAATGTTGAATCTCTTGTTCTCTCTCCTTCACTAGCAAATTTACTGATTTATCATTTTATCTATCCATGATTAGTTCTCTCCTGTGAAATATTCGCTTACTTCTTTCTTTTGGAAATGTTCTCTTATAGATGTTTTTTTTTTCATATATTAAATGAGCTGCTTTTTCCATTTGAAAACTGTTGAGTTTTACAAAATATTGCACTAACGTGTTCAAAATTATTTTGTGGAACCCAGGATCTTAAGGAATAGAATATTCACAAAAACAGAAAATATATTTTATTATATTATAATAAAAGTTTAAGTATACAAGAAAAAAGTTATTACGTATAAATAAAATTTTCAGTTTAAATAGCTAAGATGAGCTTGCTCTGTTTTTGACAAAATTTAATGATTCATAGAACTCTTCAATATTCCTCGTGGAACTCCAAGGTTCTGTGGAACACAATTTGAAGACCACTGCTATAGACAAATGAGGGGTGCAAACTATTATATCAATTATTAGTTATTTACAACTTTTGGAAACTGAAAGGAAACTCAGATTAGAAATTATGGTGCTTTAGGCATGTAATAAGAATGAAATCAATTTTAAAACAATAATGCCAATCATGAAATTTATAATAAATCTGTAACTATACATACATTTAAAGGTGTGTTAGACAATTTTTATTCTAATACATACCCAATTCTGTATTATAACCATTTTAACATATACCACTGAATGTATTGTGATAAAAGAATTAAGATTGGAAAATTGTCAATTGTTGCCTTTGAATACAAACAGAAAAAAGCATGTTGAAATTTGCCTTGTAAATTAATGAACTTGATAGGGGTAAATTGATATTACCCACTCAATGTGTCACTATTGCTATTGCAGCTACTAAGAATAAAATAAAAACATTTTATTTTAAAATTGAGGACACTATGTCGATTAGTTCTCACAAATTTGTTTTTAAAAATCTGGCCACCTCAAGAGAACATTGTACACAATTCACTAAAAATCTTTGATTTAATGATTTTTACAAATTTTTTTGTTTGTAACCAATGAATACGGATTACATAAAACAGTTTTTGTTCTCAAGATGATAGAAAAAACTAACCATTTAATATTTTAAAGAAAAGTTTTAAAATTTATGAAGGCATTTTAAAATGCTCCTCCTCCTACAACAATTGAAATACACACATGAAATATGGTTTGCAAATATGTCAAACTATGTATAACAAAAGTTGGTATGGGTCTTCTACTAACATGACTGATATATGTAAAAAGGTTTTTTTTTCTCTTTTCTTTCTGAATGCTTATTGAAAAGTCCTTAGAAAAAAAAGTAAATTATAAATTCAACTATTTTTAAAAAATAAGTAGTATTTTGATTCAAAAATTGCATACCAACTTTAGTTACATGTACCAATAGCAATAAGTAAAAAAAATGTCACAGCATTTAGTTCAATAGAAAAAGCCTCAGTATTTTAAATTAAGCTAAATGAGTTTTTTTTCTTTCAAAGATAAATCCGTTTAAAATTTTTATTTATCACAAGGATATGAATAAAAACGAACATATAAGTTATCATGACTTATCTTTTTTTTTTTAACTTAAGAGCTTTCATATTTTGTCTGATTATGGAAAATTCATAATTAATAATTCAGACTAAAAATTTTTTTATTTGAATATTCGACCGATTTTTGCCAATTGAATCGTACGTGACCCCTAAAGTAACAATTAGTTCAGAACATAACACACACACAGTGTGGAGAATTAAAAAAAAAACACGGCCATCATACTGATGGTATCTGGTGATTCCGTTCTGCAAACCGAGCTTCCTGATATAAACATGCTGCGCGGGAATGTGCGCAGATGTTCAGGGAGGAAGCACTGTTGAGGGGCTAGACTCTTGTGCTAGCAAATCCCAAGAATATTTGCTCCATTGCTTGTAAGCAAACAGCAATATTTAACAGATAATACCGACTGCGTTCTGCTGATTTACACTTAACTTGTTACTTCTCGTTTCAGCGATTACAATAAAAGTAAGTATTCGATTGAAACTCTTATTTTTAAATGTTATTTAAACGCTCATTGACTTCTAAAAGTTAATGATTATCCTGAAAAACTTATAACTTTCTACCGTCAAAATAAAATTTTATCTTTTTTTTTATGTCATATTAGTTTCTTTTTAGAAAGCGTACAATTTTGGGTGATACTTTGGCTGAAGTGGGTTAGATAATTTAAGTATTTAAAAATATTCCACTTTTGAGTAAATGCTAAAATGGGGGCTGTAAAAATAGCAGTTCCTTGAGAATATGTATATCAATTGACTATATATTTGAAAATGCTAAATTTTGATTTTCTACCATTACATTTATAGTAAATAAAGATTATCTGAGCTCAGAAATGAGAAGTAGGAATGCAAGTTTTATGTGTAAACTTTCGTCTGTTGTGCACATATGGTTACTTTAAAAGGGGGAATGTTTTTTACAATTTGCTTCAAGTTACGTTTATACTTATACTACGTAGTGTAATATTGTCAGTTAAAAATTTGTAAGTATTATTATAAGTAAATCAGCATCAGCTCCATTATTTAATGTGTCAAAAATTTAATTTTTCTTGAATGTGTCTATTTTTTACGACAGAATAAATTTTATATTTTGTGTTTACTGTTATGGTTGAACTACCATCGCTCAAATTTCAGTATTTTTTTATTTTGTGAATTAAACATACAATTATACGCAATGTTACACTAATGCATTTTATAATGTATGTAATTTTACATTTAGGCACCTGAAATATTAATAGTTGTTGTATTAGCAATTAATATAAGTTTGCAGTTTTATTTTGAGTTTTTTAAAAAAAATTTCCTCTATAAAAATCAGATTTGAAATAAATTCACTGAGTGTACTATATTAAAAGATTTCAAAAAATAGTTCAACATGTAGATTGAAACACATTTTGACATTTAATTGTGTAAGAAGTTCAGTTTTAAATCATAAAATATATGTCTTTTTTTTTTTTTTTTGTTGAAATGTTAACTTTTTTCTCAGAAGAGTAATATTCTTCACCAATGAAGGAAATATAAAAGTACTGACTTGTTTTGAGTTTATAATAAATTCATAAAATCAAGCCCAACTTATTGTGTCATGTATGTAAAAATTGACTTCTAATGCAAAAAAAAAAAACTTCATGAAACATTTCTGTTTTAAAATTAAAAAATCATTAACTGACAGTTCAGTTTTTTAAATAAATTGTACTGCTCTACCAAGTGAAAAATATCAGTTGCGCATTTATTCATATAATACATATGTATATATATATTTTAAGGTATCAGGATAATTCTTGTTTTATGTATGTATGTACCTTCCATGTATTGTTTCACTGTGATCAGTGCTAATAATGCCTAGTTGATCATCACAAGTAATCTCACAGAAAAGTTGTTTGTCAACTTTGGCTTTGTAACATATGAATTTGAGAAATGTATGGTTCTATTTATATTTTGTTTTTAATTAGAATTGATTCTTTTAAACCTTAGTTACAGAAGCTCATTTTCTATTTCATAAAGTATTGAGTGTTTGTTGTGTGCTAGGTTGTTCTGCATTTATAACAAAATATATATTTACTGAATTTTATTTTCAAAACCCCAGTTTCTCTTCAAACGCAACATTTTTTAACATATAATGATGCAAATTATTTGAAACTAAAAAAAAAAAGAAGAATATGTTGACTTCTGATTCTGGAAACATCTATTTATTACATCATTAATCTGTTCATTAAAAATAATTGTGAATTTTTTATATTTACTCAATTTATTTTGATTTTCAATTTGTTTCTCAGATTACTAGTGCTTTCTCAAAAAAATATTTTGTGAATTAAATATTATTGGACATGTATCAGTTGAACTTTTTAAGGCTAACTCTTTGTGAAATGTAAATGAGCTGGTTTTAAATTTCACAAATTTATTTTCAGATAAGGAAAAAAAAACTCTCAGTTGAGTGTCATAAAAATTTGCAACATTGTAATTCATGGAGCTTTTTATAATACTGCATTCTTAAAATTTTGAAACATTTAATTAATGGGGCTTACATTTTAAATTGTGAAGATAGCTTTAAACGGTGACATGCTTGTTTGACAATGTGAATGGTTGTTTCAAATAATTGAAAAACATTCAGATGAGAAGAATACTAAGTGGGACTCTAAGATCATGAAATGTTAAATTAATGAATCAAGTGATTTTATATGTACTATAGTTCTGAAATTATAATACAGGTTCTTATAGGATTTCTAAATATTTCAAAAAAGAAAAGACATTAGTATTCCAAGAAAAGCACTTTTTTCTCATACTAGGGAAAATTACCATAAAAATGTGATTTTCAATCTAGATTCTCAGAAAATAGTGATAATTAATTTTAATGCTAACTAAGCTTTAAATAATAAACAAAGTCAGGTGCTTTACAGGTAATTCATGAAAAAAGAATTACTTTTTTAATCTTAATCTGTAATCATTTTTGTGAAAAAATATGGAGTAAGCTAGTAATAGTTTGGGGATCATATTCATATTTTTAGGGATTGCTGTTATAATTGCCTCTCTGTGTAATCAATGTTCTTCTCAGAAATTAAAAAACTTGATAAGTGTTCATTTTCAATTGTTACTTTTCGACATACCATTTGAAGGATGATAGTGACCAGTCTTACATGACTTAGTAAGGAAGGGAAAACTCATTTTCTCTTATGCAATTACAAATGAGTCATATGTGGAACCAGTGATTAAGTTCCTAACATGAATTATCACATGTTAAACAGGAAGATTTCCTGAAGAAGAAAATGACTTGAGTTAAGAAAAATATTATGCAAGCTGCTTTTCCCTTTCTAAGTGGACATTCTGTCAAATAACATTATCTTTCGGATGAAGCTCTTTTAATGCAAAAAGCTAAATTCATTTAAAATCTTAAATCTTTTAGAAAACCTTATTTTTAATTACACTAATGCAGATTGTAGAATTTCATTTTTTAACAAGGTTTTTTTTAAAAAAAAATTGCTTTGCTTAGTGTAAAAATACTTGTTGCAGTTTGTTTTTTTAATTTATAAAATTCTTCATATGATAAATTAAACAAAAATGGATTTATATAAATTTGCTGTGTACATCTGATAATTACCTTATTTTAATGCCAATCAAAAGAGTACACATTTTGATCAATAAACACTAATTTTGCAGATTTAATTGAGGTAAAAACTAGAAATTTAACAGTGCATTTAATTTCCTGGTTAGTTTAACTGTTACAAAAATAAAAAAAATTTAATTTTTTTTTTAAAACCCCTTTTTGAAATGTAATTTAGTAACAATAACACATATCTAGCAAAAATTTTAATATCAAAGGAAAGCAAAATTTTTCTCTGATGATGACTAATATGCATTATAGTATGTATTCTGGTTTTTTTATATTTATGATAAAGGTATAATTTATTTCTTAAAAAATTTCTATTAATTGAAAATTTGTTTCTGTATAAACTTCTGTATTTTTGAAATTTGTACCTGTTTTCATGAATATGATTTAAGTACGACACCAAAAGAATTCTGACTGTTAAGTTACAGTATTCAGTGGGGCATGATAATCAATTTTTTTCCATTTCAATGTAAATAATAACTAAGTATATAATATATGCAATTATAGCTAATGTAATAATTAAGTATATAATATATATGTAATTATAACTGTAATGTAATAACTAAGTATATAAAATATATGTAATTATAACTAATGTAATAACTAAGTATATAATATATGTTCTAAGTATATGTAATATAACTTAGTATTTTGTTGTTTATAAAATGAGTTTAAATAATAAATAAGGCAGACAAAAAAAACATTGAAAATTGAGAACTATATATATATATTAATAATTATTAATTCTACTTTTGAGTATTGTGCTTATTTCAAGCAGCTAATTTTATAGTACGCATATTTACAGAAAGATAATCATAAAAAGAAAGTTGTATGCAGTATCAACTCTTTGTATACTTAACGTAAAACCTGGTAACTTAAAAAAAAGTCATGAGGTATTTGAAATTATAGCAAACAGGAATACAATAAAAATATTGATGTATATGAAAGTATATTAAATATTTTTCCTTAACATTCTTAAAATGTAAATTATACATGCATGTATAGATAATCTTGGAAACTATTTTACAAAAAATAACTATTATCTTGTTATTAAAATTAATAAACATAGTAAAAAAATTATTAAGTTTTTAAAAGATTTATTTTTTTTAAAACTTTATTGACTTACTTGTTTGGGAAAATTGATGAGTTGCATAAGATTTAAGAAATTAAATAATTGATTTATTACGTCCACGTCTATTAATTACAATATGTACATTGAATTATAAGCTATTCAAACTGACTATTTCCATTCTATGGAATGTGTTATTTGTGAAGGAGGAGGCAAACATACAGCTTCTCTTTCTGGTGTTTCAAAATGGACTGACTCTCCACTCTTTTGAGGCGAGGGTGGTCGCAACTTATACCTCGAATTACACTGGAGGTTCCTGCTCGCAGGTGTAGAATCCAGCGATGTGATTTCTCTCGGTTATCGACGTGATGTCAGATGAAAAGACTCCGAAGTATTTGAGGGAGGAAATGGGGATATGAACAGCGTAATTGTATCTGCATAAGGAAACCCTCTTGCAGCTAGCTGCGATGGCAGGAAAACTTTAAAATAGCTAAGATGTTGAGAATTCATTTAACTCTATAGATATTTAAATCAAAGTGATTTAAAAATTTTTTAGTAATTATGATTAAAAAATTGTTATAAAGTTCCACAAATTAATTATTTTTTTTTGAATTAGTATGAAGGAAAATCATGTTAACTTTTTTTTTTAAAAAGTTGCCGTGTTATTGATGACTTTTATATGTTAACATATATGAATGCTTTATTTTTATTTATTTACTAGTTGTACCCTGCCAAGTGTTGCTGTGGCTCAATCTGGTTAAAAAGAAAGAGAAAGCACATTTTTAGTATGTTTAAACATTTGCTTTGGAGGTATGATTTTTTATAATAAAAAAATTATAAATGTTGCTGTTGCTCTAATACCACTTGTCCGACAGTGTCAGATCAAGGTCCATAGAATTCATTGTGGCATTGGGCTAACATGCATGCCTGTCGTTAGCTATAGCTTTGAGCATCACGCAGGTGACAATATAATTTGGCTTGGTTCCACCCCATATTTGAAGAACATCAGGAGGTGGTCAAGGGCCTCCCACCTCTCTTCCCCTTCCACCAACCTCACGAGAGGACTTGCAGCTCGATGGCTATTTAGAGTACTCCCATGCCGCAAAGATACTATACATTTACAAACATCCATGCTTTCTCCAGGATTTGAACCCGGGTCCTACAACACATCATTGAGCATCACTAACTACTATATAAGATGGGTGGAAAAATATATATACACAAAACTTTCCTAAACTTATTTCCTGTGAAACTTGTTAAATAAATACTTGATATCTTATGATTACTCACCACCAAGTCATGTTTGATGATGAAATGCTGTTTCTCAATGACATCTTTCAGCCATTCGTAACCTATTTTATTCCTTTTGTCGAGAACAGAGCAGACCTGATGTTGTAAAAAGCAAATGCTGTGCTCGCAAACATGCTTACTCTAGTCTGGCTGCATATTGCTCCGCTGCGTCTTCAGGACGTGTCTTCATCTGTTTTTACCATTTTCTATGCAATTACTCGTTGCACTACTTTTGTCTAGCGAATAGGATGACCTAAATTTGATTTCCTACAAAGCATTATTTTTATGTACTGAAGCCAATTAACTGCACTTAAAAAGAAAAAAAATTTTCAAACAAACATAAAATTTCAAAATGCTCAAAGAAAGGAAAAATGAGGAACAAAAAGAAAGGGCAAAATAAAAAATACTCTTGCTAATGAAGTATTTAACTTCAAATGTACATGAATCAACACAGCTCAATTCCAATGCAATAAGAAACAGAATATTTCATCTCCAACGAATCACTCTGAAGAGGTCAATTTTACTAAGTAATTTGAATTTAAATGGAAATTAATTGGCAGAGCTCAATTCCTGCCAACTGCTCTGAGAAATGAAGATAAAAAACTAAATGAAAAACAATGGGAAAAAAATTAACTATACTCATATAAAATCAACTTTATAGTAAAAGACAGCTTAATACCAATGCAATGTAGAAAAAAATAATTAAGGTGACTGCCTATGTTAAAAATGTCATTAACACTGGGAAGTAACATCAATGACATGGGCAACATGTGACAACAAAATCAAATTTGTGTGTGTGCATTGGTTGCTATCATATATTCTTTCATCTCCAACAAAGTTAGGGGAGAAACATAAGCCATACATGTGCTGGGGACTGAAGATATTTTCAGTAGAATACGCAAAGAAAATTCAAATATAAACATTGATTTCACAGCAAAAAATGTATGATCAAGTGTTCATAATTCTTGCGATTCACAATTCAATTAGCATTAGCAACTGTTATCAACAATTTTAAGGGTCTATCTTTATAACAGAGTGTCTTATATGTTTCACAGACTGCTTTTCCCACTGACGATTATTATTTTTTGCGTGGGCACTTTCATATTAGCATCACTGTAGCCAAATTGCCACCATGTGAATCACACTATTTTCCACCCAAATCCGACTGATTTTGGTTCTTTTTCATATAAATGTTAAGATTCTTTGTTGTTTTGATATCAAGATGTGATTTGCATGGCACCAATTTTGTTACGGTGATGCTAATATACAAATAAGTTTGTGTGTTCTAGAACAGTAGTCACAAATTGATGGTACAAGAAATTTTGCATGAACCGCAGAAAATTGGGACATTTGTACTTTTATGATATACTTGCACAAAATCAAAACCATTGTTAAAGACACAGCTCACACAATAGCAATGAAATTTATCAAAAAATAATTAAGGTGACTGCCCACATCCAAAATGTAATAGACACTGGAACCTGATTGACTTAAAAATGTGAAGATTAAATTTAAAAATATAAAATTGCAAAACATTAAAAAAGGAAAAAAAAATAAAAATACTAACAAAATATTTAACTTCAAATGCAAATCAATCATAGCTCAATTCTGATGCAACGGGAACATAATATTTCATTCCACTTGAACAAATCACTCCAAAGAGGTCAATTTCACCATGATTTCAAATGAAAATTAATTGACAGAACAGAATTCTCACCAATTGCACTAAGAAATAAGAAAAACAATTAAAAAAACCAAATGAAGAACAATGAAAAAATAAACTATACTCGCACAAAATTGATACTATCGTAAGACACAGCTCAATAGCAATGCAATATATTAGAAAAAAAAAATAATTATACTTATAAAATTAAACCTTTGCCCTCATAGACTTCAGAGTAGAGCCATTTCATCAAATTTTGGTTTATTTTATTTGCTTAAGAAAGCTTTTTGATTCAAATTAATGCAGTAATTTTTTTTCAGTATAAAACTGCCCCTCAATAATATGTTTTTGATTATTTTATGAACTTATTCATGTACTTTGAAATTATTTTGGTGCATGCGCATTATCACAACCTATTGGTGATATTATATAAAATGTAGCACCTAGTTGCCGATTTAGCATGTACGATACATAAAAATCAAGGATGCCAACTTGGCGAGTTATTAATAGAGTTGGTGATTGTTGCAATAATACGCAAGTACCTTTTCTTTTATTTGTTTGAATTCTTGTGTATGGTTACTTTTGTAAGCCCCATGGCATACTTTATGGTGCCCCAGTCTTTTAAGCTGACTGAGCCACAGCAGTATGTAGCAAAAAGATATCAAAAATAAAAGAAGGCTCAATATTTTGATTAAATTAATATAAACATTTTC
>BMAV01011503.1:0-30013 GCA_019973955.1 Trichonephila inaurata madagascariensis | reverse complement strand
CTAATCATACTTCTCTCCACCCCGATGGGGTACGGGCCTAATAAATCTAACGTAACTATCTGTTTGGATAATTTGATACAATGGGAAATTAATCGACCACTGGAAACGCGTTTTTAAATTCTTAACGGCCATTTGGCATGTAGAGACATTTTGATCAAAAATTTTCTCAAAAGGGGAAATAACAAACGTCCTTAATTTTAAGATAAGTCTTAAAACGACCAAAATGTTGCTATGGGCATGGCGTGAAATTCCCCATTATTTCTTTCCCCAAAAATCTTTGGAATGTATACACGCTTTTTACAACGTTGCGTATTTCGCATAAAATAAAAAACCTTCAATTAAAGGGAAATCGCGGGACCAATTCCCCCCATCGTCGCATAACTGAGCTATTTTCCGGGTTTTTAAATATCAAAGTGGACCTTCCGGGTCATTCTTTTATTTTTTAAACTGTTCTGCGCGTAAGTACTAAATTTCTCTGATTATTCCCAAATTATATTTTTTTTCTTTTTATACTTTAAACCGGTTTCTGGATAAAACTCCACCCCCCTTTTTTTTGAGTTCGGTATGTTCCGTTCTATTTAAAATTCTGTTAAGGTGCCCATCGTCATCCTACTCGACAAATTTTTTCCCATGAGTTAAACGTTTTAAAAAACGCGTGATCGTAAAACTTTAATCGGCAGTAACCCCAAAAGTATGTTCTGAATTTATTCACCCCGGAAACTACTGCTAAAATTCTCTCTCGGTTACCGTATAATTCTTCTCAGAATCATCAGAGTCCCCGGAAAAAAAACGGCTTTTTTCTTTTTAGAACCGCCCCCACACCTATTGAACTTGCATCTGTAAATGACGAAATGCTTTTTGAAATCCGGCAATTTTAAAACTGGCCCTTTGTTATGCCCCCCGGGCCCTGTTTCCTTCTGCCCTCAATTAAGATTTTTAAATTTTCGTTTAAGATTAAAAAGGGGGTTTCCCAAAGATCAGCTTTTTTTAAAAATTGCGCGTCCCACTTTGGCATAAAAACTTGGATACCTTCTTGGAATTACACGGTGGTTTCATCTCAAGTATGGCTCGAACCTTTGTCACATCCATTTTGATTCCTTCCTTATAATAATTAACCCTAAATCTTCAATTCATCGCGCCAAATCTACACTTTTCTTTTTTTTAAATTTCAAATCCTGCAACTTAAAAGCAAAAACTTCCTTTAAATGCTAAACATGTTGAACGAATGGGGAAAAAAAATGATCACGTCATGATATACACATTCAAAAACTTTATCACCGGTTTCAACACAATTTCTATCCCCTTTCAAATTTGGGGGGCCGCCTGAAACAAATGTCATACGCCGAAATGCGTAGGTGCCACTTTTACTACGAACGCGGTCTTAACAATATCACTGGGATTTACGCCATTGAAAATCCCCATTCAGTCAAGGGAAATTTTTGTCGTTTTGGCGATATTCGTTAAAATATCTATTAACGGAAAGGGGATAGGGGGGACTTAGCCGGGATTTTCCCTATTTAACCCAAAATCTTATGCCCGGTTACCCGGGGAAACCCCTTTTTTTACTTTAAAAAAACAGGGGCGGGGGATTGTTGGTCGGTTCCTTCTTTCAACATTTTCTCAAGATGAAATTCAAATATCGTTTGCTTTTGCCGATCAACCTGTAAGTCCTGGAAAAAACCCGGTACTATTTTCCGTATCAATTTCATGATATAAAACATGAGTAAGACCTGGTTTATCGAGAACAATCCAAAACTACAAAACCCAATTTTGAAACTTCGGTTTTGCTTATCCCCCAACTTTGTCTGGGACGATCTACACATTTTTTTCCAAATTTTTTTAACCAACTTATGTATTTAAAATTTTTTTTTTCCAAAATTAAAAACCTCTTGATCCATTGAAAACTCCCCAAGAATACATGGTTATTCCCAAATCTGTCAACACATGGGGAAAAACCAAGGTTTTCAAACTCCCAAATTCGAATATTCCATTTACAATTCCCATATTTTGAAATTTTGCTCTCTGTGCCGTGATCACCTGAGCACGCGATTTTTAAAAAAAATTCTTTTATATATTTCCCAGATATAAAAAATTTTCCCTCCCGTGTCCCATAACGCTTTCGTAAATGTTTCATTTAATAAAATAGAACATATGGAAGTTCCACTGGAAATCTATCAAAAGTTTAATGGGGATATCCCTGCCAGTTCGATTACTTTGAACATCATTAACTTTCAAAACATTCAATCGTCCCCCTTTTTTATCCCTTTTCCCCGACTGAAATTCTCACTCGAAACCCCATTTCTGCTTCCCCTTTAAATTTAAAAAATTTTTTGATCTTTAAATTTGGGATCCCATATCGTTGTATTCGGGATGCTGAAATTTATTCCTACTATCGAACTCTGTTTTTCCCTTTACGCCCATTCTGAAATTTCCCCATAATATTTCTGAATATTTGATCTACGCCCCCAAATCGAAATTTTAAAACTGCAATTATCCCCAAAAAGACATCCTATCTCATTCCCCGATACACCATTCTGCAAACACCGCGTTGATTTGCGAATAAATCTCTTCAAATTTAGCTAAGATCTCCAAAAGTTGACCGTGTTTTTTTATTTCGGACCTCCACGTAGTCCTGAACTTATGGTTCGAGTCTAACAAGAATGTTATCTATCAAGTCCGCCTGCGACATCCCTAATTAGAGTTTTTGGTGCAATTTTAATTAATCGTAAACAAAACCGTTGGCTCCTGATTCCTTCCCTGTGGAGAAGCATAAAACTCTTTAAATTTTTTTTTTCCTTTGGGGAGAAGCTTTTTTAACCAGCTGCGCGAAATCCCTTCGGGATCAGTACTAACACGTCTTTATTGATACCAGTTGGGCCTTTCCCCCAATGACCTTTACAAAAAAGCCCTGCTAAATCGCTAGGTATTTCTGTAATTTTATTTGATTGTCTTTTGGGTTTTAAAAGTCGGTCACATTTTCCGCCCCGGGAAAAAAACCCTGGAAATCCCAAACCAACTCGAGCTTCCTACCCCCGGGTCATATAAATTAAATTTCGTTGGGCAAAATGGTATGCCCCTTTGGCGACCATATCTTTGATTGTCAGCGTGAGCTGGGTGTGGGATTTTTCAAAAAACGCCAAAATTTTTCGACTTTATTAAGAATGCCCTCAATTTAGATAAATTTTTAAATGAGAATCAGAATGAAAAGAACACACAAAAAAATAGTTAAACCGTCCGGTTTTTGGGGCCTTACCGATAATTATTTTTCCCCTCTCTTACTTCTAATAATATTACAAGTCCTAATATCAAATAATCAGTCCTACCTTACCCCTCCAAACATAAAATTCATCAAATTGCCATCCTGCTTACTGAAACTTCTGTTCTTTTAAAAGCTATCTTATTTCCATTTCTTATTTCAGCCATTTCCTTTCCATAAATTTTTGGTTGGAAAATTGCTTAATCTTGGCCATCAAAGAACCCAGAGGTTATGTTAAAGAAAAGAGACGCGTGAGACCGTCACACATTATTATTGTATACGGGGGTGCGATAGAATTATGATTGAAAAGTGGGTCGCAACTGTTGAATGTTTGAGAAGCACTGCTCAAGTCTATTAAAAACACGAATAGTTCTTTGCCAGCACTGCAATATGCCTAGGAACTCTACAAAAGATGTTTGGATCTTAAAACGTTTTGTTAAAGAATGTGATGTACTCTTCCCAAATCAGGCATAATTTAATCACTAGCTCGAAACTAGACAATGATATATGCCTTTTCAACATGCTTTTATAAGCTTCACTTTTATGTAACGGAATCTTTGAACTTCGTTTTTACCCACTTTAACCTTTAAAACTCGGTGGTTCCAGATTTGTTTTGTCACTCCCTTTGGCGTTGGTGCGACTGTCGTTCCAAGATTCTAGAGACAATTATCCCCCCTCTTTTTAGCACTCCCTTTTACGATTTTCTCTGGCCCTTTTTATGACTCCGCTTCTTTTGTCCGTAATTAGGCGACGTTTAGGAACAAGTTTCGATTTTTTTTAAGAAAAAATGTAATTCATTCTATGACTTTACGTTGTCTATGAGCAACAGGTTCTTCTTTTCTTTTGCTTTTTCTTCTATTTCTTAGAATTCCTCGAAATCTTCTCACACAAATAGAGATTGAGAATTTGATGAAAGATTTAGATGAAAAAAAATGATTCGGAGTATGAAGATGAATTCGAAAATAAAAACAAAAAATAATAATAATGAGGTTGATTTAGATGTATCAGCTAATTTTGATGAGAAATTTCAAATCTTATTCTCATGGAAAGAGGTAGAAGGCTCGGAAGCGATAAATGTATTGCCATTTTTTGATAAAGTTAGAATAACAGTTGATGCCAGCAACTTCAAAACTGAAAATGATTTTTTTTAAACTGATATTTTCAGATGAAATTTTATCAGTTCTGGTTGAAGAAACTACCACTGTAAACCGTAATTCGAATGGCTTTTGAAAGTTCGGCAATTTTAAAACTGGCGCCTTTATTACGGCCGCCTTGACCGCTTTGAATGCCTTCTGCGCCTCAGTGGACCAGACAATTTTTTTAAATTTTAGTTTAAGATTATAAAGGGGCTCACAAAGATCAGCATAATTTTTAATAAATTTCGCGTACCACTGGGACATACCCAAAAACTTGGACACCTCCTTTGAGTTACGGGGTGGTTTCATCTCTAGTATGGCTCGAACCTTTGTCTAATCCGTTTTGATTCCTTTCTTACTAATAATTATAATCCTAAATACCTCAATTCATCGCACCCAAATTTACATTTATCTTTATTTAATGTCACACACACAATCCTGCATCTTGCAACAACGAAAAAACTTTCCTTAAATGCTCAACATGGTGAGGGAATGATGGAGACGTATTCGTCGTCCATATACACCCCCAAACTTCCCTATCACCGGTTTTGGGTTAGGTCAATGCCTTTTTGAAATTGGGAGCTGCCCATGATAAACCATGGCATCCGCCGGAAAGCATAAGTGCCACTTTTTTCTACGAATGCTTTTTAACAATATCACTGGGGTTTTTCTGCCATTTGAGTAACTTCTTAGATCAAAAGATGACATTATTGTTGTATAGGGATTTGTTATTAAATCATCTATTAAGGTAAGGGGTATGGGATACTTTGTGACGAATTTAAATTTCCTATAGTCAAACCCCAAAAAATTTTATAGCTTCCGGATTATCCGGTGGTAACCCATTATTTTTGCATAAAAACCGGGGACGCGTACGGGGATTGAATGGAAAATGGTTTCTTCCAACATTTTTATATAAAATCTTTTTCGCTTTTCTTTTGCCGATCGCCGACGGCCTGGAAAACAGGGGGATTTTCTCCCGTATCAAAATTTTATGGTATAAAACATAGTAAGACCTGGTTTGTCTGAGAATAATCCCTTAAAACTACTAAACAAATTTGTAATTCCTGTTTTGTTTATCCTCCAATTTTGTCTTAGACAAATCTATTTCAACATTTTTTCCCCTTCAACTGATTCAACCACCTTTTTTATCGGGAATCGAAAATTTTTCAACGATTTTCGATCAAAATCTTAAACAATCCTTGATCCACTTATAAAAACAACACCACAAGAATACATTGGTATTCCAAATCCTTCAACACATGAAACGACCAAGGTTTTACAAATTCTCGAATCTTAATAATCAATTCTACAATTCCTATATTTGGGCATTTCTCCCCCTGTGCTGTGATCACCTGGAAGTCGCGATTTTTTTACTTGTTTATAAAAAAAAATTTTTATATATTTTTCCGATATAAATATTTATCTGCTCCGGTGTCATGAGCTTTAAAATTGTGTTATTTAATAAAATAGGAACGTGGGGAAGCTCCACGGGGGATATACATATCGGAGAAAGCAATTGATATATCCACTGCCGATTTCCTTTTGATTGTGAACATTAACCCAAAAAATTCAATCGTCCCTTTCCAAACGCCTCACTGAAATTTTCACTCGAAGCCTATTTCTGCGGTCCCTCTATTAAAATTATCATTTCGATCTTTTGGGAATTGGTATCCCTCTTTTTAATCTCTGATCACATTCTGAAATCTATTCCCCCCCCGGACCACCAAATTTTACTTTGCCCTATTCTCAAATACCTCTAGAATCATTTCTACCAATATTTGGCACCCCCAAACCTCAAATTTTCTCCAGTTTCTGCGTTATCATCAAAAATTAGACACCCAATGCGCGTTTTGACCCCGTCTTTCCAAATTATCCTATTTTTAAACCCCTTTTTTAACTTGAAGAAACCTCTTCAAATTTAGCTAATTTTTTAAAAGTTGTCCCGTGTTCTGCGGATTCCGAATTTCCACATAGTCCGGGACTTGTGGTTCGACTAAAAAAAATTTGGGGATAAACCAATTTTGTCTGCGACATCCCTATTTTCAATTTTTTTATAAAGTTTAAGAAATCGTAAGCAAAAAACTGTTGGTTTCCCAATTTCTTCCCCCGCTGGGATGCAAAAAACCCCGCCCCTAACTCTTTTTTTATTTTTTATTGCGGGAAAAATTTCGCCAATTTTTGCCTTTAGCTGCGGAAATCCGTGGCTGTATCTTGCACACCATCGATCCAAATATTGAGTACCAATCTTGAGCCCTTCCTGAGATGACTTTTCAAATAAGCAATAAAATTACTGAATTTCAAGTAACTCTATTTGATTATCATGGGCCCCTAAAATTCATTTAAAGTTCTCGACCCCCAAAAAACACATTTCTGGTAAAAAAACCAAACCCCCCCCCATTTCCAACCCAGGTCATATAAAGGTTCCATTGCGCGCCTGGAAGTATTCGGGGGCAGCTAAAAAGGTTAAAATTATTTCTGAATGAAACATTCTATAATTTTAATAGATTTCATTAAGAAATTTTAATTTTAAAAACTTGAAAAACAAAAAATAAAAGAATAAAAAAAACCCGCATCTTAATTAACCCAATTTAAAAAAAAAGTCACTTATCAATAAAAATTTTTTTATACTTCTCTTAATAATATACTAGCGTTCGAATATTTTTCCTACCTTTTAATAAAGTGATTATTTGTCTTTTTTTCCTAAGGTTGTACAAAGGTATTACCTTTTGAAGGGAGGGGGTTTTTTATTCTAAAAAAAAACCCCCAAACAAACTTTTTTTTCTACCTGAAATCTCTAAATTTCCCTTTTGACTAAAATTTCTATCCTTTTAAAGGTTATCTTATTTGCATCTATGCTTCGTTTCACTTCTTGGGCTTGAATTGGAAAGGTTTTGCCATTAATCGTGGCCGTCAAAGAACATAGAGATTATGTTAGAGTAAGAACGCGAGATATGTCACAAAACTATAAAGTTTGGAAAGAATTTTGCGTGGGAGAATAATATTTATTTTTATTGAAGCCTCTTACGTAGAAATATATGCATTAAATAAACAGCTCCCAATATATTTTTTACAACAAATTACAATGATAAGTAAAGATTTCTTCAAGAATGTAAGCAAATTTTGTACTTCATGTAATAAAATATACTGATTCATTATGTACCTCTAGACATTTGGATATTTTCACTGGATCCTGTTTTATGCTTTCCAGGAAATGGAAATGTGCACTTGACTTAGAATTGCAAAAAATATTTCCTGCCACTACTTTATAACCATTAAATTAAATACTCTAATTTTTGTTTCTCTGTTAAAATATTCATCCTTAATTATAATTTCTTTGAGTATTTTTAAGTTAAGAGGCAATATATATATATATATATATATGTTTATAATATCTATTATCCACCAACTTCGCTGGATATATCATGATGTTCTATGACTATAAAGTGTGCACTCTTAAGTCCGTTGTCATTCCAATAATTTATGAACAATAAAGGTTTTAATCATAAAGTGGGGTCTAGGAATAGTAAAGTTGCCATGCGCTACAAAAAGAACTCCTTGGCGGATAGATTTGGAAATAGAGCTTTTATCTCTAAAACAGTTCGAGATACATGAAAAATGTTGGTTGTAATGTGGTTCAGCATCATCAATTTATTTAAAAAAACATCTTTCGCACAAAAAGGTATGAATGAAAAACATAAAATACACATGCGTTTGATCACGTTGAGCAAAATTGCACTTTCCAGAAAGGTGGCTTATCCATCACTCATGCTCAAAATCGTGTTCTTCAGCAGCAATACACATTTGGACACGGGGTTTTCATTTCAAGCTGCATTTTCTTCAACATGGCTCGTGACACGCTGGCACAAGCATCCGTAATATGGTTTCGAAGTTCACACGGAGAAAAAAGACATACTCAAAAATGAACTCAAAGACATACTCATTTTGAAGTGAGAATGTTTATGTCAGGTCGGATCACATGGTTTCTCGAATATGAAACCTTACGTACTCAAAATCCGAAAAAAGGGTTAATTAACACTCTCGCTAAACAAAATTAAAAAAAGATATTCACAGGATTACAGACGTTCTTTTTAATATACCGGCTACATATTTTAAAAATTTGGGTTCAACAACAACTTAGTTCTCATAACTCTCCGAACTATTTTTCCTATTTAACACGCTACCCGCGGAAGAACACGAGCACCAGATTGTTTTGATTTTGTTCTCATTTGTATTTTGAAGTAACTGCCTTGGAACGAAAAAATTTAATGGGATAAATATTTGCCTTATTTTGGCGGATTAGTGTTATAAATGTACTGTAATTTACTTGATTCATAATAATTCATATTGTGTGTTTAAATTATTCAGGCAAAATAATTGTTTCACTTGGAATAATTCTTAAGGTGACTAGTTTTACAATGAAAAGGAGGACGAAAAATTCTAAGAAAAAATGTTACTACGTAAATATATGAAACATTTTATTAATTCAAACAAAAATACGTTAATTATGCTTACGTCCCTTTTAATTATTTACTTAAAGGAGTATTTTTTCATTGAATGAATTTTTTCGTTTCTCAATATATTATTTTCGAATCTATCGGAAATTTTGAAACAAAAAATATCCTTTACCTTTACTGTAAGTACTGCAGCTAAAAAATATCAACATTCAATCTTGATTTCTGACTTGTCCATAAATTACCAACTGAAAAGACTCTCAACTGGTGCATTAGTTCCAGTAAGCAGCAATAAATGCAAATTAAAAAGTATAACTAAATTTTCATATGGGATGTGTTTATTTTTGGAAATGGTTATGTATTTCAACCCATCTTATCAATTTCTAAAGCATGTTGATTTTCCAATTGTTTCCAATTTTATTATAATTTAAATATACATTCAGTCTTCAACTGACCATTGTTAATGATTTAATATCAACACAAAAATCAACACAGTTTTCTATATCTGCCCAATTTACTTGCGATAAAGTCTAAAATCACCATTGAAAACTGTTATTTCCCTGTGATATTTGCTTCAGACTATCTCGACATATTGAAATATGTTTTGGCGTTCATCTCTGGAATACAGAGATTAACAGATCTGTTTTAAAATATTGAAAAAGGAGGACAATTTCTTTGAGGAAGGACAGGACCTATAAAAAGGAGTGACGGTTGATCATCTTAATAATTTTAGCACTACTTCATATTGAACTCCTAAAATGCCTTGCAGTATGGTTTGAAAAGGCAAGTTTACAAAATAAATTTTCGTTTCTCTAATTATTAATCTTTAAGACTTTTATAAGCTTCACCTGTATAACGGAATTTTTGAATTAATTTATTTTTACCCACCTTAAAAAGGTCTGATTAATTCGAAATTTTGCACACTTGTCAAGGACCGATGACAATATGCATAGCTCTGTCTCCATTGGCCTGATATGATCATATGACGATTAACGATTTCCATTTCCAGATTTGGTGTGTGACTAAAAGATTAAGTTACAACTCTAAAGCGAAACACCTATGTCAGTAATTTCTTACATATAATACAAACAATTGCCCACTTTCTTTGAAAATGGAAATAAATAAATGATAGTTTAAAAAATTAAAAAAGCATGCTTTTATTGTAGATCGAACTAAAAAATGAAAAATAAATTATAGTTTAAAACCAAAAAAAAAAAGCTTTTATAGTTAAACTAAAAAGTAAAAAATAATTCATAATGTAAGAATAAAATGATTAACGAGAAAATTAATGTCATTGTGGTAAAAGTATAAGTTTTCCGTACTACATTTTCACACTAACTCTGCATTTCGGAATGAAACTAGTAAGAAATTATAACAATTGATATTGAGCAACCCACGTTTTTATCACAATGACATTCATTTTCTCGATAATCATTTTATTCTTATATTAAGAATAATTTTTTCCTTTTTAGCTCGATTAACAATAAAAGTGTGTGTTTTTAGTTTTTTTAAACTTTAATTTTTAGGAGACTAATTTCTTGTAAGTTTTAAAGAACTTTTTTAGCTTATTAGTAAATTTATGGAAAATGTGTTAAAGTTCTCATAAAAAATTAAAGGAGTCAAACGATATCAATATACCGTAAAATCTGGCGTATAACGCGCACCTATACCTTTCAAGTTGCATTTTTAATTCCCAAGATACATTCACCATATAAAACACACCCTTTTTTACGAAGGAACTTCCAATGTACGCTAGCAATACTATTATGTTTTAAACTCATGCATTCAAGATATTATCCCAGGATATCGAAAAAATAGTATATATATATATACTTCTAAAAGAACAACCCTTTAATTTCATAAGATGGGACATTTCTTTTAAATTAACAGTATTCCGATCTTTGTAGAAGTCTGAGTTTTTTATATGCATATCTCTTTTTTTATTTTTGAAACTATCAATTTTATATCCAGCGTATAACGCGCACCCGTAAATTTCGATCTTATTTTTGATGTTAAAAGTGCGCATTATACGCCGGATTTTACGGTACTTTTACTTTATGACTCCTTTCACTCATTTTCGAATATTGAAAGAATCAAATTTACTGAACAGAAAATTACAGAATGAGCAAAAATTAGTTAGTAAAATTGAATGTAATCTATTTCGCAAGAATGCTTTTTATTTTTAGTTTTGGACATTGGCATATAAATATTAAATCTACTTGATTACTAATATTTAACGAATATTTTGTCTTATTAATAATTGATCTACATTGTTTAAATTGGATTTATCAGTACTTACATATTATCACAACCTTTTGGTGACATTATATTAAATGAAGCATATGATTGCCAATTCAGCGCACATGACACATGTGAAATTGGTATTGCCAACAATTATTGCCATATATGGGTAATTAATTTATCTTATAACCCCTGCATCACTCACGTGAAAAAAAATGGCCTAAAGTTCTTGCGCAGGGTATCTCACATCCCCAAGGATGTTTACGTTCTGGTTTCATCATAAAATTTGTATAAAAAAGAAAGAAAAGTAGGAAATACAATATGTTCATTACATTTTTCACACTTAAATTTAGTTTTTCTGTTCTTTTTATAAGGGCATTCAGTGCATTGCTTACACACTCCTTTAGTTTAGTCGTAAGTGCGATGTTTTCACTGGATCTTAATTTTTTTTAAAAAATCTTTATCTTATTAAAACTAAACATATAGGAGTAAACTTTATTTTTTAAATTAAAAATTTTGAATTTTTGGCTTTCTCTTATTGTTCCAGCGATAGTTTTTCTTCAAAAGTTCATCTGAAAGTGGATAAGATGTGTGTACCAGTTGTCTCCTTTAAAATTACGTTCTTCCCAAATGTTTTTGTTTCTCTCTATATAAAATATTTATTTTCAACAGTGTCTCCCTCTTCTATATTGGAATCGATTTCAGTAGAGGAATCATACTTGCTGTTATACATTTCATCATTTGATTCTTCCTCATAACCGTGAAGAGAAAATCTTCCCTTTCCCAAGTCCCGTGATCATACCGGTGTGATCTGGAACTTATGGAATGATTATAAACCATAAATTTTGAGATATTTTATTAGAGCAAGGATTTTACATGAATTTTGAAATGGAGTTAGGCTTAACAGGGAAAATCAATTGGTCCTAAAGGAAGGTAGAGAAAATTTAGGTACTTGCATATTATCGCAACAATGCCAACATTCAGAATACTTCACCAAGTTGGCGACCCTGATCTTCCATGTGTTGTATACGCTAAATTGGCTAATGAAATCTATTTTATTTCATTTCATATAATCTCGACAATAAAGTTATATAATATGGGTACCAAAATTAATACAGCTTTTGGTACAAAACTCTTGTGCGAAGGTAGCATGCTGCATACGAGTAAAAAAACATAAGAAATGAGTAAGGAAGACCTGCGTACCTAGGGGTCAACCCATTTATTTGAATAATATTTTGCCCTAAGTTTTATTACTCAGAGTTGGGTGAGTGGGAACACCAATTCCTACTTTGGCATTCATTTGAAATTTTCAAAAAGAAAGCTATGGTTATAAATGTAAACATTTTACATAGCTTGTGCAAAGTTCTGTAGCTCATCTCTTTATTGTTGTACAAAGTAAGTCAAATATTTTCTTGAATTCCTAGTACATAATTTTGTTTTGTAACATTAAGTACTAAGTAAGATTTTAAATAAATCATCTCTCCATATATGGGGTTTCAGTGGTGAAGACATTTTGTATGTAAAATTACCTAGTCTTGTACCTAAATATTGAAGTTGCCTTGGTACCTCCAAAAAATTTGCAAATAATATTCTTTATGTTATTATTTCATTGGAAAAAAATTTTCATGATAAAAGAGAAAAATGGTCTTAATTATCTGAACCATTTTAATTTAGTCAAGCTTTTTATTATTATTGATGTTATTAAATATATGAGTGTATATTTTGTTCTGAAACTTTCAACATGCTTGATTTATAAAAAAATATGTTAGCTACCATTATTGTTATTATTCAGGATTATTATTTTGTTTATACCAACATATAAGAATTACTAATTTAAACAAAACAAAAACAAAAAACAAAAACCTCACTTTTGGTAGTTATAAAAAATATAATTCTAAATCAGATTTTACGATACTTAAATTAAATTTTTATTTATCAATTCTTCTCTTAATGAGCTACCATAAATTCCTAACTTATTAAGATACTTGTTAGAAATCCTGGTTGAATAAAATGGTCAAAACCTACTATAGATATTATAAGAATTATCAGATATTGAAGATTCTGACATTCCACTGATCATGTAAATTCTACAGTAACTGATGTAAGGGATACTATTGAAAAGGGGAATTTTTGTTTAACAAAAATACAAGGTAAAAAACTAAACAATTTTATATGGCTGAAACAATAGATGTTAAAAAAGAACACAAGAGTGTTAATATAAGAATTATCACAGATATTGAAGATTCTCACATTCCACTGATGATGCAAATTCTACAGTAACTGATGTAAGGGATACTATTGAAAAGGGGGATTTTTGTTTAACAAAAATACAAGGCAAAAAACTAAATATTTTTATATGGCAGAAAACACAGATGTTAAAAAGAACACACGAGTGTTGAATTCTGAAGAATATTGCAGACGTTCAAATAAGTTTATTTATGATAAAAAAGAAACTTATAAAATTGGCAACAGAAATATTGTGTTCAAATTGCCCCAACCACTATCTGTTGATGCTTCAGAACGACAATGTACGCAGCTCACTTTTGGAACCAGTTTTTTAAATTAATTGTTGGATGAAAATATGTGTAATTCATTAATAACATCATAATTCATCATTAAATTTGGCACATTGCAATTTAAATGGTTACATGATAAATCAATGTATTAGCTGATATTGTTTCTTTTATTAAATTCATGTGTGTATGCTTGTTTTCTATTGATTACAGAGTGAAACCTAACTTTCAGGGAAAGGCCCTAGGTACAATGATATTGTACCCAGAGCCATTTGTGAATTTTTTTATAAATCTTTTATTTCACAGAATTTAATATTTTAAGTACTTATATTTACAATTGGATGGTAGTTAATATAATGATGAGTGCATATCAGTTTCACATTTTTAAACAGGACAGGGCTCGCTCGTGCATTGAAAAAATATGACCCTAGGTACATGGTGCTTCCCCTACTTATATATTATCACAACCTATTAGCAACATTATATAAAAACGCTGCACCATGCCAATTCAGCGCGTACAAAAAGGAACAGCATGTACATAGAAATTGGAGGGTACCTTATGAAATATTAAGACATTACGCCCAACTCTATTAATAACTCACCATGTTGGCAACCCAGATGACACACTGAAAAATTGGCAACCAGGGTGCTTCGGCCTCTTCATATACGTCGCCAATAAGACGTAAGTACCACCGTTGAGTTGTCAATTCAGCGAATTATTAATAGAGTTAAGCATTGTTTTGATAATACGCAAGTACTGAAATCTTTTCAGTCTGACGTACATGAAACACCATAAATTTAATAAATTATAGTTTTAAAAAAAACTATAAAAAAGTGCTTTTATAGTTAATCATACTAAAAAGTAAAAAATAAATCTTGATATAAGAATGAAATAATTAACGAGAAAATTAATGTCATTGTGGTAAAAGCAAGGGGGTCCTTTGTACTACATTTTTACACTAACTCTGTATTACAGAATAGAACTATTAAGAAATTATAAATTAACATATCAAGCACCCCATGCTTTTAAATGCAGTTATTATTTTTCCATTTTCCCTACATTCCAATTTCCATAGTTTTTCTTGCTTTTTCCTGATATTTCTAAATATATACCTTTGTGGGTTCTGTTTTTTAAATCCTGGCACTATATTTTAATTGGTTTTTCTACAAAAAGTACTTACATTTTGCTTCATAATGAAATTTTCTTTGTCAAGAATGCTTCATTCTTTTAAACTATTTTCATGTTTAGTTCTTATTGCGAGACCATCATCTTAGATTGAAAACTATTGGATGCCTAAAAGATATTTGATGTGTAGTGTACTGATATATATATATTGTTCCAATGTGTGGTATTTTTGAACAGTAGTTTTATACATGAACTTCAAAAATACGCCTCTTCATGTGTGATATTTAGAAATCGTACTTTTAAACCTTTTATCGTGTTTCTAGATTATGAATGCTATTCTTAATTTGTATTAATTTCATTTCTGCTTGTAAGCAAATAATTCAATATATATTACATTAAAACAATGGAGTTGACAGTAGTATCGATTATATGTTTCTATAAAAATCAATAAAAGTAACTTATAGATGAAGTTGCATGTTGTTTCAAAAATCTCACCTCTTATATTATTGTTTATTTTTTAAAATGTGATATATATGTGTCCAATTTCAGAATAAATATTTCAAAAATATCATTTTGGTTTATTTTATTTTTCTTGTTTACAGGAATCACATTGAGAGAAAAAAAAAGGCATTGAAAATAAAATGCTGTATATTGGATGGTTCTACTGTTTTAGTTTTTACATTCTTCTAAGGAGTGAAATTTTTAAGTATTTTAATTTTTGATTAAAAAAACATTAACTTAAAAACTATATTATTTGTTTTCTTAGGTGATAGGAGAGTATAAAATCAGTTGATTTGAATAAAACAACTAGTTTAATTTGTAATATATATTATAAATACATTTTTCTATATTTCCATCTGGATGAATGTTTCTGATTAAAACAAAACAATTGATAAAAAGTACTTACACACCTAGGCCTAACGAGTGTTATTTTTTAGTCAAAAGGCTTTTTCTTCGTTACGTAATATGTAAAAACTATTTCTTTTCTTAGCTTGCTCTTTGTGAAATTTTTTAACTATATAAAATCTGTTATTTATCCTAATGTTTCCAAGATATTTGTCAACTATTATTGAAAGACTGAATTTAAATAAAAGTTAATTTTCTGCTTGTATAGATTTTAAAGAAACAATATAATTTTTTTAGAAACATAAATATAACTTGTAATTAACCAAATTGTTTCTAGAATCCAGGGTTCAAATGCTACAAATTTGTTTAACTATTTCATCGAATCTACTTTCGTTATTATTTCAAAAGATTTAAATCTGAGGTATAAGTTCTACATCAAAAGTTTTGATCAAAATAATAGCTTTCGCATTTTTCAAAGTAAAAATTTTTGTTGGTATTGGCGACATTATATAAAACGAAGTACATGTGGTTGCGAATTCAGCGCGTAATGAGACATGGCGAATTATCTTGAACGTTGGCACTTTTGCAATGATACGAGAGTACCTTTTGTAACACAATAAATGCAAAAATAATTTAGATTTTCAAAGTTAAGTGGTAAAACTTCCATAAAATGTAAATAAAATAATATATAAGTTGGAAAAATGAAATTTATATTAACCTAAGTATCACATATTTAGATCCCTTTTAAATTTGATTTGATGTGTATTTTTATGTTAAAAAATTCGTTTTGGATACAACAGTATTGGAGAGAAAATAAATAAAATACAAACTCATATTTGACCCACAAATACTCATAAAGGAGTGCATTACACACTCATTTAGTTGTGCTATATTCTCAAATTTATCCAGTAATAGGTTCAAAACAGTATGGATGTTTATACTTGAGTACGTAGTCGTTGCCAAAGATGAGAATGGCTAATTTCAAATTTGAGTATGTTTGTATCGGAGCTATTTTGAGTATGTGACGTATTCAAAAGTGGGTATTTTGTACTCTGTTCTGAATACCGGTTTTTCGCAGTGCATGCAGTATTGATGGAACATTTGAATCTTCCTTTGTTTGATATATCACAAAAGAAAAAAATCCCACGGGTTCAGATCAGGTGACCATGTAGGTCATTCACCGCAACTACCATACGGCAATCCCAATACACCTCTTTAATTAACTTGCTTCTCTGAGACCTACTGTACATCCTCTCTCAAAGACCGACAATTGTTCGCACTGTCGTCAGTTACATCATAATACCGTCCATCCAAGTCAAAAGATTTGTTTGAATAATCCTTTGCAGGGCAAACAACTTTCCCCCCGCATCTTATTGTAAAGCATTCCCTTTTTTTTTATTGGGTGTCGAAATTGGTTTTTACTATACATTCCTGAAAAAATTTTGTGATGTGCTCGATCTTTTCTGGGTGCAAATGTTTTTTTTTGGGGGGGGACAAAGTGTATTTAAATTTAGATATAAATTCATATTAATGGTAGCCAACCTGATCCTTTCTGGCCCAAGCTGTTCCCGCTTTCACAATGGATGTTAATGGTTTTGTCCCGTACGAAACATTTATCTTTTTTTAAAAATTTTTAAAGACTTTTTAAAGGGCATTGGAACAAAACGTTTTTTTATTTTTTTTTAAAAAAAGCCTGATTTAAAAATATTTTCATGTTTTTTATGAAATTATTTTCGTTTGTATTTCATAACGGAAATTAACAAATTAAAAGCAAAATATGGAAAAAACTCTGCTGTTTTGGGAATACGTCATCATCATACAGCTGCCTTCACGAATGACACAAAAAAAGGAACTGAAATTGGTATCATGACGAAATGAAATTAAAAGGACATACATTATCTAACATTAGATTTACCGTAGGCAATAATTTATCTTTTGTCAGTCTGTGATAAAAATTTGCAACAGTAAGCACGAACCTATAGCTTTAAGCAAAATAATGGAGCCTATGTCTAAAAAAAGCTACAGGCTTTTTACACAGTGTAACTGCGAATATTTGCCAATGCTGGAAGGGGTTTCGTATGGCAGAAAAATAAACTACTTCCAGTGTGTTTGTATTGTGCCTAAGCATTACCCAATGAGTCAATTAATCGACGATATGAAAGTTTCTTTCTAAAAAGCATCCCAATGAAAAGGAAAAAATTTTTGAATATTTTAAAATCGGTCAGAAATCGTTACATCACTTCAAACAACATTCTTGATTAAAGATAGTTTAAATTCCTAATTTCATTTCATAATTAAAAAATGTAGTAACAGATACCATATTGGGGGGGCGAATAAATAAATTTTATTTTTAAATTATCTAACGAATGCCGCTTCCCTTTATAAAATGTTGCTTCTATATGCCACAACACAGAAAAAAAAAAACCCAAAATGAAAAATCTGTGAGTTTTTCCCAAAATATTATTTTTCCATTCAATTGAATGGTCCCCCTTTTTCGGTAATAATGTTTTTGATGGGATATGTACATTGTTTTGATGAAAACAATACATTGAGAATAAATGTTTTTCACAATAAACATATTACATATATAAACTATTTTTAATTAAATATTAAGAAGTCACATTTGCAAAAAAAAATTTTCCTTTCAATAATGTCTTACTTGCGTTAAATGATGGACCACCATCAATAGTAAAACATGGAACTGTGTTTATTTAAAAAGGGGTTTTAAATGTTTTTGTATGCACTGAATGATGCATATACCATACCTTTGCAGAAAACATCTAAATTAAATTTTATTCCCCTTTAAATATAAAAATAATCCTAGCCGTAAACAAAGGGGCAAATAAAATAAAATTTATAGAATGTTTTGATAGTTTTGTTAAGACAACAATGAAAATTTATTACGTTTTTTTTTCCCCGAAATTTAGGGTATCAAAGGGCCATCTTTGAATCAATTTGTAGCATTATATGATATTGCTATACAATTTTTAAAAGTAATAATAAGACTAATCTGTGTCAACAGTTAAAAACGGTAAAGAGTGATACTTTTTATTTGGAGGATGTTTGTAAAAGATTTAATGATGTCAATTCACAGCTTCAAGGATCAATTACTAAAACTCGTATAAGTTTGCAAAGCATTGTGTCATCATCTATCTAAAACCTTAAACTTGTTCAGTGTAATCTACTTCACACATGCAGTAAAGTAGTTAGTGACGCTGACTGATGTGCCGTAGGGCATAGGTTCGAATCCCAGAGAAGGCATGGATGTCTGTAAATTCATATTGCCTTTGTGGCGTGAGGGTACTTTAAACAGCTGTCAAGCCATAAATTCTCTCGTGAGATTAGTGGAAGGATTAATGAGACCACTGACTATCTCCAAGGTGTTCCCCCTCAAAATTGGAGTAGGACCGAGCCAAATTGTACTGTCACCTATGCGGGGCTAAAAAAAACGGCTAATGACAGGAGTACATCCAACCGTTATGAATTTCGTGGGGCTCGATCTGGCACCCGTCAGACAGGTATCATTGGCAACAACAACGACTATAATCTTGTGGTGGTGTGATATCTATATAAACTAGTACCAAACATCAAGCGAAGACGATCGTTTTGGCGTAGTCGATAAAGTACTTGCGTAAGGAACGGAAGGTACCCAGATTGAATCCTTCCTTCCTACATTGGTGACCTTGAACATGCAAAAGAACCACACCCTTCACGCGCCGCAGGCGTGGCGCCATCTATCCACCGCAAAAACAACTAAGCCGTCAGACACAAATGACGCAATTAAGGGTTCATATACCTTTTAAAATTTCCGGAAAATCGATTTTTTTATTATTATTTTATTTTATAGAGCAAACCTTTCTGAGTGTTTTAAAAGAAAACGCATGCATTTATTCTCAATAGCACGGAAGTTATAAAGAAAATAAAAATAACAGAAAAGGTCATTTAAATATTGTTTACATTTCGGCTCCAGGGTGACAGTTGTCATGTCGCTGGTGACAGCTGCGTTTCTCTGTTTCTAATATTTTCATTCTAATTATTATCAAATGCTAGAATCTAAGCCTCAATTATTATTATTATTGTTCTGAACATTAAATACAACTTCTACTTACTTTATAAACTGCTGTTTTGTTTTGATAAAGTGATTCGTGACTCTATACTCGCTCGTTTTCTGATTTTCACACCGTATCTTATTCTAAAATAAGTTTTAGGAAAAATATTAATTTTTTTAAAACTTTTGAATGATGAATTCGATTGAATCTGCCAAACGACCATCTGGTAAACGTCCTAAGAAAAGGAAGTTTACTGGTAATATACACACGAGGTGCAAAGCTGTACACAGTGTGGATGAATCACTTAACAACAGTGCATCTGGAAAAAAGATTCAGTTGAAGATATTGATTCATTTTTTTTGAACATGATGAGGGTTTTTGAGGGCTAAAAGAGTGTTTGATAAAACTATTATGTTTACAAACATTCAAAACTTTGCTTCTTGCAAAAAATGTGGTGGAGATATTGAACTCACAGAAAAATGTGTTAGAGGTTTGTCTAGTGTTTTTTTGATTGAATGCAAGAACTGTAAAGACTTATGTTCGTTTAGAAATTCAAAAATGCTGGGTAAAAGAAAAAACATTCCAGGAAATAAACAGACGCTTTGTGTACGCAATGAGGACAATTGGACAGGCTCATGCAGCAATGACAACTTTCCTTCTCCAGTTACTGAAAAATCCTATATAATAATATTATAAATAAACTGCAATTGTGTAGTAAAGAAGTTGCAGAAGCTTCAATGAAAAAGTGCACTTTGGAAGAGGTACCCTTTGCCAAATTCTTCTGATATAATAATTAGTGGAGATGGAACGTGGAAAACCCGTGTCTATTCTTCTCGTGTTGGTGTGTGTGCTGTTATAGGAGACAAAACAGGAAAGTGTATTAATGCGGAAGTGATGTCTTCTTTTCTGTAAGGGATGTGATTCTTGGAAACGAAAAAAGGGTCACCTGCTTACAAAAAGGGGGAAAAAATTCTTCACTTTTAAAAGAATGTTTGGAAAAACCACAATGGCTCAGCTGGCATGATGGGAGACTGTGGGGATGGTTCGTATATTTCAGTGTTCAATAAGTCATCGTTCTGTGAGATATACATCTTACATTGGGGATGGCGATTCCAAAACATTCTCATCTATTACTGCATCCAATCCGTATGGAGAAGATATTACAGTTTCAAAAATTGAATGTGTTGGACATGTTCACAAAAACGAATGGGAACTCGTTTACGAAAATTAAAACAAATGAGCTCCAAACTCGGTGATGAGAAGTCGATTGTGTGTGTGGTGGGAAGGGAAGGTTGACCGACAGAATGTGATTGACTTAATCACAACATATTTTGGAAATGCAATCCGACAAAATAAAACATGCCTGTCGGATATGCGAAAAGCTGTTTGGGCTGTATATTTCCATATACGTTCAAGTGACGAAGAACCATTGCGCAGTTTTTATCCTGTAGGTCCTAATTCTTGGTGTAAATATCAAACTCAAGTATTAAAGGGTAGTGTGGAAACTTTTAAACACAGTAACAAATTGCCAGTGGCAGTAATGGATGCCATAAAACCTGTATTTAATGATCTATCACAACCTAAACTCCTACAAAAATGTCTAGGGGGTAAAACCCAAAATAATTAATGAATCCATTAACTCATTAATATGGAAATTATGCCCAAAAACTTTAGGTTGTGGTAGAAAGATTGTTGATATTTCTACAAATGAGGCAATTGTCATTTTTAATGATGGCAATCAAGGCAGACTAAAAATTATGGAATCGCTTGGTCTGATTGTTGGTAAATTTGCGCAGAAATTTGTTACACTTGTAGTTATAAAAAGAATTCAGACTGCAGAGCGACATTTTAATCTCCGCACAAAAGAAGTGCGACAGGTTAAAAGAATGCAATTTAAAGCCACTTGTAAAAAATAAACTGAAAAAGAGGGAACATTGTATGCATGTGGCGAATTTTAACATTTTAGAATCATAGTAATACACTGCATTCATATCATAAATTATTTAATATTTATAGTAAGTACTTGTTAATTAAGATATTAATTGTTTTTTAAGTAATATTTATATTTTTTTAACTTTATTTTGAAGAAATGAATCACTTTGTTGTATTTTGATTATTTTGTAGCTTTTGATATCGTTTCGATGCTTGTACTGCATTGGTAAAATATATGTTTTTAGTTATAATAATTTTAATAAATTGAAGTTTATTGACTATAAAAACTTCACATTAGTTTTAATTTCAAATTTAGTTGTTGTTTGAGTAACCAGAATAATATATATATAAAACTGTGGTAAATTTTATGTTTGATGTCAATTTTCTCAGAACGTCATTTTTTCTCATTACGAGCATATTTTTAAAACCGTTTCATGGAAAATGATAAAAATTTTTACTGGAGATTCTGACCATATCTGTACTTAAAATAACGAACCAGTTTGAATTTTTAATGAAAAAATTTAAAATTACAAATAAAAAATATCGAAAATTTTTTAAAAATTTTATAGTTAAATTTTAAATTGTTATAGTTTACTAAAAATTTTAAATCAGTGTTTCATGCTTCATCATTTTAAAGATAACACAATTTCCAACACTGAGCAAAAATTTCATCAAAAAATATTGGTAACTTTTTTTATAAAACTGCGCGTAATGCATTTCACTTGCGAAAAAAAACCAAAATTTCTTTTTTTTAATTATCTAATTAAAATTTATCCTAATTAAAAATATTTTTTGTTGGATATGTTTTTTAAATAAGTAATATCTATTTTTTATTCCTCCAAAATTTACATTCCAGGAAACAATAATAAAAAAATTATACAGCTTTAAAGAGCTCACTATTTTTAACCATTTTCGACTTTTTAAAAGGTATGTGACCCCTTAATCCAGCAATTCCTAACCTGCGGTATGCATACCTTTGGTGGTATGCGAGTTCCTGGTTGGGGAATACATTAAAGCTGTAGGTACAGTCAATGGTTGTGAAAATCCCGCAATCAATACTCTTTTGCTTGTGATTGCTAGGTACTTTAAAGGCGATTAATTTGATAAGAATCTTTGTCATTTTTTCTCCCTATGCCCAATGGGTAAAGGAATATTTAAATTGGTGAGGATTATTTATATTCAATGGTTTTAGTTAGTCAAACTGCTGTGGATTGTGTACCGAGGGTGTCAAGTCAATCTCAGGTTGTAATTGTCTTCCTGTGACGTCAATTAATGTGGAAGAGTCGGAAGGAAGATTAGCCATATTCAAAAAATAACTTCTATTTATTTACTATTATGAACAGCAACACAAATTTTATTAACCAAGTTAAGAAATGCACCAAGATTAAAAATGGAAAGCAATAGCGAGGCAGACGAGATACGAGAAGTCTTAATAAATTGGATCAATTACGTCAAGGCAATACACCTTCTAATGGCACGCTACCTAATCCAATTTAGTTCTTAATTGTGATCAAATCATCAATCTTAATTTTACACAAATAATCTACAAAGTACTCACGCCTCACTTCACGTTTAATCAATCGCTGCTATCCGTTAGGAGTCTAATCTCTCTCTCCTTCTAACTTGAAAGTTTGATCTATATATATACAAGACTTAATTTACATACTCGCATCTTTTTCTTCGGAGGAAGGTTTTTTAATAGAATAATTTTTAAAAGAGAGGGAGAGACCCAATATATTCCCCAGGATTATTAGTTGAAAGAACGCGGATGCTCGTCACAAGGGTTTTCATTTTTATTTTCACGGACATTGCTTAAATGTAGCTCCTAATGTAATTTGGAGCCACTGCTGTATCAATAGGCAAAATTTAGTAACAAAGTGTCTTCCAGAAGAATTGAAACTCATTCTCAAAGATGTTCGTTCTTAATTTTAAAAAGGAGCTCCTCAAATTCAAGAATTTTTACAGTTATGTGTGAAGATTTGATGAGTCTATTCTTCTAAACTCATTCATATAGAGGTGAGATGGCTAGCTCGTGGTAAGATGCTAACCATCTTATTTGAACTTAGACAAGAAGCACCGGATTTTTTTAAGATAATCCTTTTGATCTTTCTTTGAAATTGTATGATTTTAATCTTCTTCAGGTGGTTATATATACATATTTTTTTGTTATTTCTTTGAAAATAAAAAACTTAAATTTCCCTCTTGAAAACAGCTTGATAACGGTATTCAATGATACAATTGAAAGCATGGTTAAGGAATTAGATTTTTGTTGGAAGTGTTTTGAAAACAATAAATCTAAAATATTTGAAAATATTTATTTATTTATTTAATTATTTTGAAGATAAGGTTAGCCTGTGTCAAGATATACAAAAAAAATGTAATAGAAAATGTGTAACAAGATTAAAATTGTCTTTCATGAAGTAATTTTAAAACCCCCAAAAGCACAAATGATAATTGGATTTAAAACCCCATATATGAGGAAAATTTAGCAAAACTCATCATTATCAATAAATGATGAGGAAAATTTCGTTAAATTATCATGTGACAGAATTTAAGAAGTAAAATTCAAACGACAATCTAATTAGTTTTTGGTTCAGAATTAATAAAGTATATTAATAAATTTTTGAGAAAGCTCTTAAATTATTATTACCATTTACCAGTACAGAATTGGTAGAAAAGGCTTTTTCTTCGTGTATATTTCTTAAAAATATGTATCGAAACAGATTGAACACCACTGTAGACTTAAGGGTATACCTGGCATCTTTTGAACCAAATTTCAAAAAATTATGTTCCTCGAAATAATCCCAAAGTTCGCGCTAAATTTATTTTATGAAAAAAAATTATTTGAAAAGGAAAAGAAAATAAATTTACTGTATTTTTATAATTTAGTATTTTTATTAAAACAATTTATTAGTAAATGAAATATGACAAATAAATATGAAACTTTGAACACACATATATAAATAGGTTACAGCAGTGCTTCTTAAACTTTCAGTACCGGTGACCCAATTTTCAATCGTAATTTTTATCGCGCCCCCCTTATACAATAATAATGTATTACATGCAATACTATATAATGTTATTTGACACTAAAACTACAATACTATCTTAATTATATACCATGCATATTAACAAGATAAGTGTTAAATTTTGTATTTGTTACTTTTAAGTAATATATATTTTAAGTAAATTATATATATATATATACTTTTAAGTAATAGAATAATTATTATACTATTTTTTTCTTTCTTCAATTTTTAAATTGGAGCTTATTTCAAAATGATATTTAATTAATGATATATTCTCTTCATCGTCCATTTCTAAATGTACAAATATTATTAGAAAACTAGTCTAGTCTATGTTGCTCTATCATATTCATCACATCTGGCAAAAATTCTGGTGAACGTTTGTGTGAGTCTGGCCAACCTGTCGGACGTCTGCGCAAAACATGTAAAAAAGCTATACCTCGTACAATTCCATTCAGTTTGGTCGAGTTGATACTTCTATAGCTACCTAATCTGTCTTGAATGTACAGTTTATAATTTATGCGTTAGATGTAATTCACGGTATTAAGTATTTACTGCAGAAGATTAAAAACAAAAATCATAGAGAAAATATTTTTAAGTCGTAGAAACATTCGATAATCCAATCATAATAAATAATCAACAATACAGAAGAGCATGGTTCCCAAAATTAAGTCAAGGAAATATTCTGAAGAATACTTAATTTGGATTTACTATTACTGAAGTTTACTATTACTATTACTGAAAAACCCTGTGTAAAACTTACATGCTTTCTTACTATGTGTTAAAACTTTTCAAATCTGAAGAACAATATGTGGAAGTTGTTTTAAAACCATAAAAATCATTTAGTCATGTTGGCATAGGATTTTTTAAAAGTATTTTCTGGCTGAGGATAAATTGATAGGGGTTACGAGTGGGTTAGGGATTCATTTCACAATACTTCAGAAGGGGGTCTCAACTGCCGAAGAAGAAATCTTCAAAATTTCACATCCACTGGAATAGTTAAAGGCAATTTTTTAAATAAATACTCTTTGAAATTTTGGGAGAGGTGGATCAAATTTTTCTGCACTGAAAACAAAACCATTTCGTATACTATTACCATTTTCAACATCCTACCTTTGTGAAATCGGATTTTCTGCTGTGGCTGCTTTGAATACAAAATATAGATCTCAGCTAAATATAGAAAACGAACTCAGAGTGTCAATTATTAATATTAAGTCTTCCTTTGAAAAACAATGCTCTACAAAACAAGCCCATGGAAGTCACTAATAATTATTAAACTTGCTCTTATACTGGCTGAAATACCCACTCTTCATACGAGTTTATTTTTTTTTTTAAAAATAATACATTATTCTTGATTTAATAGCTTAATTGCAAGTAGAGTAAAACCAAGTGCATGACAGTGTATAAAAAAATGTCAAATGATTTTTTGAAATGAATGCTCATGTTATAAATAGTTTTGAATGAACTGTAATTTTAAGCCTCACAGAATTAGTATTTAAAACTCATGTTAAATAATGAAAAAAAAAATGTAAAATTCCAATAAGAATAACTGTGTGGTTATTAATATTTAAAGCGAAAATACTTCAAAATGTTTTAACCCCCGGGGGCAGGTGGCCTCGATACTAAGTTAGTTGGGAGGATGACCGTCACCCCCTTTTTTTTTTTTGTTTTTACCGGCAATAAAATCGTAATTCAGTGAAAATTTTAAAAGGGAAAATATTCCCCCTACTTTAAATTTTTTAATTTTATTTTTAATTTGAGAAAAAATCAATAAAAGACACTTTTCCTAACATTTTTGGTAAGTTATTTGCAAAAAAAAAACTGACATATTTTTTCCCGTTATTGAGTTTGATGTCCTTTGTGATCGACAAATATCCTGTTGAACTTTTTTTTTGCTTGTGTCTTTTGACGGGCGCAATGTATCTTGCGGTACACTTACGGCTTTATATTTTTCATGATGGAATTTTTTAAGTAGCTATATTGAAAATTTTCCTTTCGTTTCATGTTCATTGCTTTTCTCAAATTTATTTCGTCTAACATGATTAATATATATTTATTTCAAAAAGTTTCCCCCTTTGTTTGATCAGTCTAACTTTCTCCAAATAGATACAATACCCATTTTTTTTTTCATGTTCTGCTCATTTACATTTATAAATCTAAAAACCCCAAAAAAAAAACCCTAAGTTGTTCATATATGTTCTATAAAAACCTGGGGGAAAGAAGATGTTCATAGAAATTTTTTTTTGAAAAAAAAGTGGTCGCGAAGGACGGTCAAAAAAAATTCCCTTTAAAATGTAAAAAAAATTTAAAAGTAAAAAAAATTTAAAAAAAAGTTTTTTTAAATGTCAAAAAAGAATAAAATAAACTTTTTTAAAATTTTTTTTGCTATCAACTTATAACGTCATTACAAATTTGTGATATAAAAGTTTTTCAAGATTTACGTAAACGTATTTACTTATTTTTGAAAATTTTTAAAAAATTAAAATCAATCAGATAAAAGTTTTTTTATTGGCGTTTATCTCGCAGGTAAATCTCAAAAGCTTTTTTATCAAAATGTTGAATGACTTCTAAAATTGATACAAAAAAAAATTTTATTTTTTAGAGCATTTTAAAAAAACTTTTTTAAAAATTTTTTCTTTTAATTTTCTAACGTTATCGCTAAAAATTTCTCAAACTTTTTTTCATCTCATTAACGCATCATTGTTAAAAATTCGTTTGCCAGTTAATTTTTTAACAGGCTATCTGGGTACTAATCTTTTTTTTCCCCGGGGCCCGTAATATGATAGATATTTCCTCGAGCCGCAACAAGAGGATAATGGGGAGGGAATAAACACGAAACCAAAACACACAACTTTGGGCACGCAAAATTTAAACAAAAAATTAAAAATCTTTTTTTTTTTTTTTTCACCTAATACTTATTAAAACAAAACACAGAATCATTTTTTTAAGATCCGTAAAATTTGCCAATTTTTTTAAAAATTTGCGCTGAATTTGGGTAATACTACTCTAAAACAAAAAAATTTCGTCGTTATCTTTAAAAAAAAAGAAGTTTTTTAAAAGTTTTATTAAATATTTGAAATTTTAAAAAACGTAGGAAAAAAAAACTTTCTATTTTTTTAAAAGACTGATTCTAAAAAAAGTAATGCTGAACTTTTTTCAGTGCAGAATATAGATTCTTTAAAAAGAAAAAATTTTTAAAATATGGGCGAAAGAAATCATCTCCTAAAATCATTTGAAAAAAAACTAAAAAAATAAAAATTATCTTTATTTTTTTAAAAAAAAATTACACCGTATATTAAAGAAATATAAATGATCTTTCCGAATATGTAATTATTTTTTTGTCTCAGTTTGATAGAAAAAATAAGACGGATTTTTAAAAAAGGTTGAAAAATCAGAACGTTTTAATTTCAATCCGATAAGATGCTAGGCAGAATAAAAAGTTAACGGGGGGAAAAATTTTTTAATTTTATTTTAACTAATTGCGATACCGGAATATAAATGCCAAAACAGCATTGTCATCAAATAAACGTGTATACAAAAATTTCCCGCTCAATCGGTTGAAAACATCACTTCAAATTTGAGTTTCAAGATTCCCCCCAAAAATTATTCATTGCAAGTTTAATAAAAGCTTTTTTTAAAAAAGGGAAAAAATGTGGAAATTTTAAATTTAATCAAAGAAACATTTTCAAGGCAAATTAATGTGTTTAAAGTAAATTTAAAAATGCAAGCTCCCGGGAAAAGGAACCCGGGGCAATTGATTTGAAGCAGCCTCTCTAACCATTAGGCCACGAAGGTTTTGGAAAGAGTAAATATACTTCTAAAGGGTGAGAAGAAAAGCAAAAGGGGTAAAACTTTTTAAATTTAAAATTTTTAAAATAATTTTGATATGAGTATAAATTATAAAAACATCATTGTCATCCATCCTAAACAAGTATTAAAAATTTTAGATCAATCGGTTGAAGACATCAGCTTCAAAATTGAGTTGCAAGATTCCACCTGAATAAATTACATTTTTAAATATCTTTTTAACTAATTGCGATATCGGAATATAAATAGTTAAAACAGGCATTGTCATCCAAATTAAACGTGTATACAAAATTTCAACTCAGTCGGTTGTAGACATCAGCTGCAAAATGGAGTTGCAAGATTCCACTCGAACATTTTACATTGCAAGTTAAATAAAATCTTGTAAACACGTTTGCCACTCCCAAAAAAAGAGGGAGACATCAGATAAATTAATTTTAGGTCCCATTAAGACTGTCATTTTGGAGGATACTCTGTCAAGGTACTGGTAAGAAATAAACAATTTTCCCAGAATTAACGATTTCGTGAGACTGGCGTGACTCTGCGCATAAATATTCAATATAAAAATATGGATATTAGTTCTAAAAAAGAATTGTGAAAAACGTTTTTCATTATGCATTATATGTTTCAGAATACTCATAAAATTAAATCTTGGCCAAATAATTCTAAGTTCTCAATATGCTTATCCATATATGAAAAATTCTTTCACATGGAAAAAGGGTAACAGAAATATATTATTTACAACGTCCCTAAAAAAAAGGGATGGAGAAAACCATACCAGTAAGTTCGAAGGTCAGCTAAAGTAATACTTTAGGTTAAAAGAAACGTAATTAAAAAAAAATCTCATCATTGGATTACAGCAAAACAAACAAAATATATTTTTTTTAAAATTTGTTATAGGATCAAAGATAGCTAATAAGGTTTGAAGTAGACTCTTTTTTTTTTCATATCAAAAACGCCCATATACATAAAAATTTTCGTTCTTTTTTTTTATTAATTTTGGGGTTTTCTGATTTTAATTTATTTTTTTTATTTTCCCCTGCGCCCCTGATAGGATCAAAAACGCCCCCAGGGAAAACCTTTTCCCCGTTTGGGCACGGGGTTACATTAATTTTAAAGTGGGGGTTTTCAATCCCAATAAAATTTTATTTTTTTTCTCATTATGCTGTAAAGTGTATAATGCAAATAAACACAATCACAATAACAAATGCCATGAAATACAATCATTTTTACAAAGTGGTACGATTAAGTATGATGTACAGTCAAGTGGTGCGTGAGCCTAAACATTTTGGGGATTTAATCAAAAGTGAGGAAAGGGAAAGAACAAGATATTTTTGACACATAACAAAACAGTTTCTTAAAAAGATTTTTTTGAATGGGCCTGGTTTTGGGAAAAAATTTATTTACTTTCCCCCCGTTTCAGAAAAATTATTTCATTTCATGCTTCTAATGTGTCATTTAGTGGATTCATTGAGATCTTTGTGTCTCAAAATGCGAGGATTATCTGAATATATTTAAAGCACAAATATATGTTTTCCACATTTTTTTTAAAATCAATCAACGTGCAAATTTCAAAATTTAGACAGAGAGCATTGAAGTTTTCGGTGCCTGTATAGAATATTAGAACATTTCA
>BMAV01011502.1:0-13284 GCA_019973955.1 Trichonephila inaurata madagascariensis | reverse complement strand
CACTACAGCCATCTACCGAAAAAAAAGGGATTTCTTTTTTCCCCATCCTAATTTAAAAAATTAATTTATTAAACCTTGTTAACACCGCTAGGTCGTTCCCTTTTAAAGGAAAAAAATTCCCGTTTTAAAGAACGCTAGGATGAGTATGGGCCAACTTTTCCCAAACTATGGGGAGAGCCACCAGGGGGCGGGATAACTTTACGTGGGGGCGAGCATATGAAAAAGTCGATAATAAAAGATTTTTTTAAAAAATTAAATTTACTAAAAAGGGAAGCAAACTAAAATACATTCCGGAACAAGAAATAAAATACACATTTACACTGTTATAATATACAGTCGGACCTCGATATAACAAGTCGCTAAATCACGAAAAAGTTCGTTATATGGAAAATTCGTTATATAGAGGCCCCATCTTTCAATTTTCTAGATAAGTCACATGAAACAAATTTTGAATTTATAAACGCTATATACTAAAAAAAAGTAATTATTCACACATTTTTGTAAATTAATATATATTTATTTTTTTATACATCTTACTTATCAAAAACTGCAAGGAAAGTTTCTTGACGCCTTTATCCACTTCCTGAAAATTTACATTTTTTCCTTCGATGCCCAAGCACTTACATTTTGACATTTTCCAGCTACAAGAAACGAAGTTACCTGTACGACTAATCAACACTAAAAAACCAATCAACACTAGTAGCTCAAGGACACTGAAACACGAGACAACTCTATTGAAGATGAGAAAGGGGATATCGCGCGAATAATGTTTCCAGTGTACTGGACAATGGGAGTTACAGGTTGCATTTCTTGGATGGAGTGCACAGAACTCTATTGCTCTCGGCGAGTTAGGCGTCTAATAAAATCAGTTCAAGATTTATAACCACCATCAAGTGTGTTAAAAGAGAGAATAACTTGAAATGTCCAGAAATACTTTAAAAATAGGGAGAGAAAAAATTGAATCTCAAAAGAAAAAGTTCGTTATATAGAAAATGCACTTCGCTATTGGGAGGTTATTTTACGAAGAAAATTGTAAAATGTTCTTGGTTCCAGAAAAAGGTTCGCTATATAGAAAAATTCGCAATATTGAGGTTCGTAATATGGAGGTTCGAGTGTACTTATAAATGCATCAGTACTGCGTAATGTATTTGATAATTAATTTATAAATACTATATATATATATATATATATATATATGTATAAATTAAGAAAAAAATTAATAAATACTATAAGACTAGTGCTTGTCACATACAAAATTTAATATTTATCTTGATAATTTGTGCGGTCTGCAATAAACGTTGTGTTGCAGCTTTATGGTCAAAAGTGTATTTTTATCCCCTTCAATAATATTTATGTTGGGTGTGTGTGTTGGGTTGATTGAATATTAACGTTGCACTGTTCAGCTAAAAGGGGGTTTGGTGACGGACCATGTTTTTAAACCATGGTCAAGGGGGGTGGAGACACCTGAGCTGGCAGCCCCCCCCTAACTACCACCCACACGCAAGACGTTTCAGCTTCGACAAATTTAACGCGCATCGCTGCCCACACGGCGGGTCTTTAGGGGTGGGGAACTGTGACAAAGCCAGCCACGACCCGATACCTATACCACCGACTCCCCGGGCCACATTTTTGGGGGGGAAAAAAATTAGGATTGAAATTGGGTTGCAAATATTAAAAATTTGAGAAGCATGGTTAGGTGACTGCAGTGAATATTGACGTCGCACTGTTTGCTCTCGATGGTTTTGTGGCGAAGGACCGCGTTTTTTGAACCATGGTAAATGACGTGGATGTGACACCTGAGCTGGTACCCCCTCTTCTAACTACCACACCAAGGGGAAACGTCGAGTTCTCGACAAATTTAACGTGCATCGATCCCCTACACGGCGGGTTTCGTGGTATGGGCGGGAACTCGTGACAAGGCCAGCGACGATCCGATACCTGATCCCGGTACCGCCCCACCGGAAAGGTGACAAACGCCATTTAATGCGGTTTCCACTAACCAACGCACGCTATTTGTTATAGTTGGAAAATGTTTCAAAAATTTAAGAATACAGTACCACACACACACTCTTAATTATACCTGAACTTGACAGAAATAAAGACAATCAAGAGCTTTAAGCCATTATTTTTCTCGACTTAATATTACGGTATGCAACATTAGTATTTAGATTATTCAAAATAAATAAAAACAAAAAAATTAAACAAGGTAATTTTTCTGCAAATTTTTTCATCTTAAGTATAAAAAAAGTGTTACATTTCATATAAAAATTATATTTCAAATTTTATTATTATTTATTTTTATCAAAGTTATCCTTTTTTTTTATCTCTTTTCTATCATAATATTTATTTTTATAAAAAAATCCAGCCTGTTTCAAATATTTTAATTTTGCTTTTAAGATGCTTGATATACTTCTGTTAGTTGAATTCTCTTTCTATCAAAAAAGAAAAAAATATATATAAAGAAAGAAATAAAGACCCTTGTGAAAAAAATAAATAATAACAACAAAAAAGGAAAAGAATATTATCCAGGGAATAACAATTTGTGTTCACGAATATAATCATCATAAAAGAATTCTTTTTCATTTTTGTTATCGCATCTTTATTTTTTGAATGCAACACATTATAATGCTATAGTATCCTGCTATACACCAATGGTGGATTGCAAACTTTTAGCAACCCCCACCCTCTTTGTATGACACAAAATATATTTTAAAGCCCTTCCCTCTTCATTTTAAAGTCTCCCCTGTTAAACCGTATAGTATACTTTTATTTAAATAGCAACTAGAGATAGAGATTTTCATAGCTGGCTGTGTGAAATACTTTTTCTGGTACAGTAAGACCCCGGTTAACGTTCTCTCTCTGTTTCGGGTTTCGCTCTTTATTTGAATTTTTGGGGTTCCCGTTACGCACTATCCGAAGTAGTTTATCTGTGTTTCTTCTTTCCTGCAGTGTTATCTTTTCAAACATTTATTGACGTTATTGTAAGTATAAATTTATGTAATATAATGAATGCTATAGTGACAAATGTTATGATTTTTAGTTTTATCATGGGTGATAATAAAAAACACGAAAATAAAGCAACAAGAAAAGCATTTCACTAGAAACTAAAAAGCTAGTGTGATTAGAAGATTAGATACTGGTGAACGTCAATCTCAAATGGGTGCGGCATTGAAATTGGCAACTTCAACAATAAGGACCATTCTAAAGAATAAAGAAAAAATACTGTCATCGGCAACGGCAACTACGACAAGCTCTGAAACTAGAGAATTACCCGTTCTAGAAATAATAGTATAGAACACAGTGTTCCCCAACCTTTTTATTGTCGCGGACCGGTTAACGTTGGATAATTTTACCCCGGCCCGCTGGGAGGGGGGGGGGGAAGGACGTTGATTGTTTGTATTTTAGATTGTTTGTATAATTTTATTTTAATTGTATTTAAACGTGGCTTCAGAATAAAATATAGCTACACCAAAAATGAATATAAAGTGATTTAACAAGGAAAATAAATGATTTTTATGTAGTCCCCAAAAAAATGCCACAGTAAATTGGGAAATAACAATGTTTCTTGTGCGGACCAGGGTTTGGAGACCACTACTACAGAGGAAATGGAAAAGCGACTTTCTATATCAGGGGTGGCCAAGACGTCGACCGCGAAGACATTTTAGGTAGTCCACGCGATCATCCCGATAATGACCACGGATATTAACAATTTAATTTATGACTTATGGCATAGAATTAATGAATTATTTAAAATTATTATTAATTCGGTAATATTTTATTTAGGAAGAAACAATAAAAATTTTTTTCTAATTATTTTTCCAATTTTTGAAAGAAAAGACTATACAGATAGAAAAAAGAACCCTAAAATTATTTTTATTCCAGTTTAATATCTTTTAAAATTTTTCACGTATTTAAGTAGTTAAAAAAAAAATATAAAAGTTTTTAAATTTTTATTTTTTTTTACAACCAAAAAATGATATAATTATACAAAAAATAACTGCTTTTGTATTCCTTTTATCTATGTCTAAAATAGGGTTGGAATATTATTTTAACGACGAGAAAAAAAGAACGGCTGCAAAAATTAATTTTTTTTTGAAAAGCTTTTTTTTTTTTAGTTTTTTACAGAAAGAATAAAAAAAGAATACTTGAGTTGATGAACCGTTATTTTCCTTTGTTTTGCTGAAAAGCTTATTTCTGTCTTTCTGTCGTAGAATTCGCGCTTTTTTTATTTATTTATTTTTTCACATACGGTGTTTAAACTGCTCTAGGCTTAAAATGCATAAAGAAAAAAAAAAATCCCGAATATTGGCCAGTCAGACGGGTTTTTATCGAACATTTAAAATTCCCAAAAAAGAAAACCATTTTATTTCAGTAAATTATATTAACATTACTGAAATAAAAAGAATCAAAAAAAAAAAAAAGACATTCATTTTATGATTTAATTTTTTCCCGCGTTTAAATCATCATTAATCATCAAAACACTTATTCATGTTCTTGATATTTACATCGAACAGTTTAAAAGTATTTCTAATTAAGACTATCAATATACGTGTTCTATATTAAATTAACAAAAAAAATTTTCCCAAAGTTTGAAAATTCCACTATTTCTGTTTGATCGGAAAAACCCAAAAAGATTTGACATTCGTTGATTAAGATGAATTCAAAATGAATGATGTAAATTTGGGTTGAATTGAGTCAATTTTTTAAAGGTCGACTAGATTTTTTATTTTGTCAGTTAATATTGTTATCATAGAATAACAAAACCTAAATGAAAAATTTTTAGAATTTGTTTTAAAATAAAATTGGTATATATGTATCTCCATTTCTCGTATAAACTTTTTAAAAACATGTATAACATTAAACTGCAATAAATATTTTTATTTTTCTATCACTTTAATTTGTAGAATTACATGCGTAGACTTTACTTCTTCAGTATTTTGTTGTTGTTGATCCTTGCTACCCCCCTCCGGAAGCTTCGATTTAAATTTTTTATTAATTTAAGTGTATATTTATTAAAATAGTAGATGTGCAATAGTAGGTGTAAGTTAAGTAGGGTGCATATTTATTAAAATTTGTCAAAAATTAACTCCAAAAATTCATTATAAAAAAAGCAATGAAAAATAAATGAATTATTTTTGAATAAAAAATCCCTAATTTAAGGAACAGATGAATCATTAACAAAATTTTATAATAATAAACCGAAGCCTTATCATAAAATAAATAAAAACTGAACATAACAAAACTTAACATAATATAACTGATTTTAGGTTAGGTAAAAATGACAACTATTTAGATTTAATGACGTCTAAATATTTCTTGAGGTCCTGGAGCCTCAGCGCAAAAGTAGGCATTTGTGGCCCTTATGTGGATAGTATGTAGCATGCGTTGTCAAATACTCGTATAAACAGCAATAAATAAAGGTGCATGTCTCACAATCTCACAGACACAAACCGATTCGACCGACTGCCGCCTTTCGACTAAATGAGTAACGTTGATGTATGGTGGTAGACCTAGACAAGGATGAAGGGCATGCAGTTACCAGGGACGTCTTAAGGCATGGACCAACTGGGCCCGGGGCCTTACCTTCGGTGGGGGTCTCGTTTCGTTCTCGACTTTGTCTTAATCAGATCATGAACCAGATAATTTTAATGGTCAAATATTATTCCCTCTTCTTTCCACCAGAAATGCTTTCAAAAATTTCTGTGAATTTGTTGTAAATATTTGATTTCTTTTTAAACCCCCAAAATTTTTTTTTGTTTTGTTTTTTTTTCCCCCGAAGGCTTAATACTTATTTTTGTGCCCCGGGATACTTTTGTGGTGCACGAGGATTTTATAATTGTTTTCAATAAAAAAAAATTATTCCCATACACATTTTCCGAAAAACAGAGAATTTTAAACTGCATGTCAACTGGCAAAAGTAGTAAGACTGTATTATTATGTGATGACCGTTGTCCAAGTCTAGGCATAGTCCTAATACCGTAATTAATCATACAACTCATTTAGTTCAAATGCTGCCATTGGTCGAGCGGGTTTGTGCCTAGATTTTTGTGAGTCGTGTACATTTATTTGTTTCAAATTACTGTTTAAACGAATATTTGGCAATACATGCTATATACTGTCTACATTTAAAGATCTCGGGAGGGGTTCTTTGAAGGGACCCCGGGGCCCCAAGATTTTTTCGGGCCCCGGACCTCAAAGAGTCTTAAGACGCCTGGGTGTTTCCAGGGGGTAGTTCGAAATTTGTTTTTTTAGAATATGTCCCGGGAAAAACATTTAGATAAACCGAACCCTATCGCCAAATCGAAACTAGGACGAGACCCTCTCCTCTCCAACGTCGAGGAATCGGCCCCGAACTCAATTGGCACAAGCTTCAAAAAGTTCCTGTTAAGATTAAATATACAGGGTGCCTGTATATTTAATCTTAACAGGAACTTTTTGGGAACTGGTTGGGAAATTTCAGAAGTTAAGATCTTCCGAAATATGAAATGAAACTAACCCGTTTAAAGTCAGAATAGTTGTAAAATATCCTAAGTTTATTCATAGAGAGCATTAGGTGTCATCTAAGAATTTGGGGGTCGGCCATCCTAAAACACGAAAGGGATAGTCCTTAAGCTAAGCGTGTATTCTTTGGGACAACTTTGCTATCTTTGAAAAGGCTCTTACAGGAGTTATTTACCTGGACATTCTACAGATTTTCCTTATGCCAATCATCAGAGAAAAAATGCTAAGAGTTCACATTTTTCAACAGGATGGCTCACCGCAAACGTAGTCACCAAGCGCAAAATTTCTAACCAGTGTTTCATAAAACCAACTATCCCAGAGATCAATTGCCCTAAAAATTTGTCATCTACAGTAGCAAGACTCCACTCGGGTCATTTCAAGGGTTTGAAAATACCTCCAGATAATTCTCAATCTTACTCCATCTGCAGAAAATGTCAGCAAAACCAGTCAACACCAGACTATAATTTTGACACAGCAAGGCCATTCTTTCATCTCTTTTTAAACTTGATGATCACCACAAGACATTCTTTACAGTCCTCAAGTTCCAGATCTGGTCTCTTTTGTTATTAGGGCTTTTGGACCAATATAGAAATGCACTAAATCCATAGACACAACAAGAAGAAGAGGACTCACCTTGTCGCAACTAGAACGACGTTATATCTTATCTCAATGTTATGTCTCAATGGAGGTGTTATTCAGTGACCATCACCAACACTACTGGATTTTAGTGTATAGAAGGGGTGGCGAACCTTTATGGATCAACGTGCCATTTTTTCTTAAGAAATGTCTGATGACGTATAGACGTACCGCATTTTTGCTTTGATTTTGGAAAAAAAATAAAAATAAATACTAACAACTGAAAACTCTTTTTTTTTACTACGAAAATACCTTTTTGCACTGTATATAAAAACGTTTTAGTAATATGTGTAATTCAAATTAAAGTAACATTAGTGTTTCTGTTCATGCAGATTGTGGAGGACAAATAACTTTTTTAGGAGTGATGTTTCTTTTTTGTAGAATGAATGCACGCTGAATTGGGTATCTGCCAAATGGTTTCTGCTTTAATTATTTTTGCCGTTTCACTTTTACAAGAGGATTTGTATTTTTTTCAAAAAGCTTTTTTCGGACGGTGTTTTGCATTCCACGTTCCAGGACGGGAAAAGAGCACCCTTTGTCGTTTTTTAAAATGCCACATTACTAGATTCAACAAGTTTGAAATTTCTGTTACACTTCCGATCTTACTTTTTTTTCCGAACTGCCTGTTAATAACAGTTAAAAAACGTAAATATAATACAAATAAACTTTTTTAAAAAACAGTTGTGTCTAGAAATTGACTATGCATGCGTAGACAAACTTTGCATCATAAGCAACTGTAGTCCCAACTAACTAAGGCAAGGAAAACAACGGGTCTCCCGCCACCGCGACCGATCATTAGCGTTTTTTGGGATATTTTATAGTGACTTTTCTTTTGAAATAAAAACCAAACCTTTTTAGCGCGCGTGCCCAAAACATTTTGGGCACGTCCATTGATGGCATTTCCCTGGTTCGCCATCTCTGGGTATAGGGTTTTGTGAAGGATCAAGTGAATACTCCCCCTTTTCTACATCCATTCCTGAACTAGTCAAAAAATACTTTACAATTAATTTGATCGACGGAAATATGGACAAATCTTGGAAAAACTTATTCACCAATAGGGCATTTTGGGAGTATCGAAAAGAAACCACATCAAGTAAGGGTAGTGGTAAACTTGAACTATTTCTCTTTTATATAACAATATGTACTTTAATTTTTCTCCTGTAAATTACATGCGTAAAAATTATTTTTATTCAACTAATTTGTAGACCTCGATTTTTTCTCGTCCCTTTGGGCTTGTTTTTCCTTCAAAAAATTATGAATCCACCCCCTTTTAGATAAAGCACTTACTTAAATTTTTTTTTTATACGTTCCATAAAACGAACTACACTCATAATTATCAAAACCACAAAGCAACAAACCTTATATTTATCTTATTAGCATTCATTTTGTTACTATATATATATTTTTTATTATTTGGGTTTTAGTTAATTCGCTCCAAAAACTCGGGTTGAATTATAGTGATTGGGTTAAACTTGAGGCAATCTTAACATTCACAATTTTAAGCTTTTGATTGATATTAAAATTATTTTTCTTTTATGAGGTTTGAAAAGTAGCTTTTTCTTGTGTTTTTTTGTTTTTTTTTAAAAGATAAATTGAATTTAATATATGTTTTTTTATCTGTTGAATGAAAAAAATTTTTTAATTTCATTTGTCAAAAAAATTAAGCTATAAAATTTTTTAAAAGCGGGAGCTAAGATAATTTATCAAAACGAAATTTTTTTCTATAATTAAAAAATCAATTTTTATGATTCGAGTTGTTATTTCAACATTTTAAATGAACTTATATTCAAAAGAATAATATTCCAGAGACACTATTTGTGTGAGTTAATATACAATTTCAAAATTATAACAGCTTAGTTCAGAAGTTCTAAAATTTTTTTGTTTCGTAGCCCCCTTGCCATTTTTTTGGGTTTCGGTTAGACCCCTGCTAAATTAATATTAAATTTTTTGGAAAATTTATCAACATAAATTTTTTTTTGACAGCTCTGTCACAAATACTACTTTTAAAAAAGATTTAATTTCTAACTATAATGAAATAAAAAGTTTTTTAAAATTTAAAAGGAAAAACATTTTAATAAAATAAATTCAAAGTCAATTAATAAAAAAAAATAGCTAAACAACAAACAAATGATTTTAATGGGGGGGGGAAAACCAGATTTTGAATAAAAAATTTTTCCAAAATTTGCTATCAATTTTGGGTCGGGTTTAACCCAAATCCCCATTAGTAGTGTCCATTTTTTTTCTTTTTTTGTTTTTTTTTGGGAGAGTGGCAACAGTACTGAAACCCTTTTTCCTCACCGGGGAAAAGTACAAAAAAATTTCGCACGATATTTCATGATTCGGGACGAAGAACAGGTTTGTTTTTTAAACCCAAAAAATTGCTGAAAATCCGTTTCTAAATTTAAAAAAATTTTCTTTAAATTTCCTTATTCCGATCACTATCGTATAATGTTACTTTTTCCCCCCAATAAAACCCAAATTTTTATAAAATTAATTGGCCTACTGCAGGATGGCGAACTATTGGCACGCGTGCCAAGAATGGCACGGGGACAAAAATTTTTTAAATTCCAGTTATAAAAAATGGTTTGCATTTTATTTCAAAATAAAGCAAAGTTCATTATAAAAGTAGAACGGATAAACGGGGAAAGTGATCTGCCCGGGTGCATCGGGGAGCAAAGGAAACTCGTTTGTTATTGTTTTGTTTTATTAGCTAGGACTACAATTGCTTAGATGCAATGTTTGTTTTAGATAGATAGTCAACTTATTGAACCCAAATGTTTTTTAAAAGTTTATTTGCGTTATTTTTTTATGATTTTAAGTGTTATTTAACATGGCTAGTTCAGCAAAAAAAATAAAAAAAAAGGGAAGATAGTGGTAACCTAGAATTTCAAATTTGGTGAATCTAGAAATATGGGATTAAAATATATTGGGGAAAAGGGGGGCGGCGTGTGTTTTATGATCTTGAAAGTGGTATGCAGGAACCCTCGTCTGTAAAAAGGGGATTTTGAATCAAATCGCAAAAACCCCCTGGGCAAAAAAAGGGGCCACAGCACAAAAAAAATTAATTGTTAAAACCTGTTTGGTATGATACAAGAGCATGCATTCTACTAAAAAAAAAGTATTTTTTACAATCCTAATATAAGTTATTTGTCATCCAAGCTCTGCAAAAAACAGAACCTTTTACTAATGTTACTTTTAATTTTAATTACCCTTTTAACTAAAAAAATTTACAACTATACAAAATAAAAAGGTATTTTTTCGTAGTAAATAAGGAGTTTTGTGTTCTTAGCATTTTGTTGTATTATTTACCAATAATCACAAGTCAAAATTATTTGACGGCACATCTGTACCTCATTAAACACTTCTTTAGAAAAAATGGCACTTTGGTCCATAAAGGTTCACCACCCCTGGCCTACTGTGATATTACTATGGTCAAAGCATTCTCAAACCTTTTTTTTAAAAAATCTGAACAAAAGGCAGTTAAATGTTGATCGTAGGTTAAAACGTCCTGATAGATTATCGGTGACAAATTGAGAAAATTCGGGAACTCCAGTATTATACTTCTTTAGCTTAATTCTGAAAAGAAATGCTGAAATGCTTAATAAAGTTTATGCTGTCCTTTGTAAGTGCAAATTTACCTCATGAAATTTAGTAAATAAATCTGTTAATTGGTAAAATTTCTTTCCACTTGATTAAATTTTCTTTAAAACAAAAGTCACGATCTAGTTTTAAGAGAGTCACTATCATAGACCCCAAATTATTTTTTCGCTGGCGTGGACCCTTGAAAGTCCAACAGACCCTTGTGGGTCTATATATGCCCACTTTTGGGAATCGCTGGCTTAGTTCACTGTATAATATGATTGATAACACTTAAAAGTATTAAGTGTACACTAGATATACATGGATTGAATCTTATAGAATTATAAAAGTTTATAAAAATTAGAAAAGAATTCTGAAAGAAAATTTGACAAAAGAAACAGTCTTTAGTGTTATCTTCTTGGGTAAAATTTCGTATGAGGATTTAAAAGAAAAAAATATATATTTATTTCAAATTAAAAATGGATGTTGAAATTTCCGTTTTCTATGTAAGGAGAATAAATATATAACTCGCGAAACATGAAAATTAAAAGTATCTTTCTGCAAAATAACTTATAATTTATTTCGAATCAGAATTGTATGTTCTTTGAAATTGTATTATTTATTTTTTAGATTTTGATTGTCGAACTACATTTCAGTGACATTATTTATGAAATTAAATCATAATCAAATTCAATAGTTTAAATTTTAAAAATTAACATTCGACATACTCGTATATATAGAATGAAAACATTTTTATTCATAAATGTTTCACATAATACAAAGTACCGTTATAAAATATACATACACATAAAATACAATCCATTATACAACTGTAAATACTGTTAGAATACAATGACAATTAAAACAATGAATATGTACATTTAGTTTGGCGTCTGTACAATGGCCTATTTTAAAAAATTTTTTTAATAGTCAATGGTTTTGATTTAAAGCTAAAGCCAATTTAATGGATGACTAAGTATGAAGACTATGTATATTGTTTTATTATAATGTGAAATTGGCGCTTCAAAATTAATAGTAATATGAAAGGTATATAAAAAAAAAGAAAAAGAAAAAAAAGATGGAATTCAAATAAAGGGAGTGGGGAGAAGTAGAGGAGAGGAGAAAAAATGAATTTTTCTAAATTTTAAAAATGGATAAATTCGAATATTTTTAAAATTCAAAAAAAAAAAAAATTATTTTTCCTATAACATTGTAAAGAACCAAAAGAAAATTAGAAGTAGAAGATGAAACAATGAAAAAACAACTTAAAAATTAAGGAAAACAGAGATTTTTTTTAAAAAAAATCTATTTTAATCTTCTACATTGTCAAAACAACGTACAGTATTGTTTTAACAATAAAGACTATAAAACAGAATGTTATTAATGAATAAAAATTTTCACATTTGAGAATCCTGAATGCGAAAAAAATTAAGGGGAACTTTTTTCATTTAAAAAATTATTAAAATAAAATTACTAAATAGTAACTCATATATAGATATAGATAGATATAGAAAGAGGAAGAGGAACAGAGAGAAGAGAAATAAAATATTTAAAGTTAAGTTTTTAATAAACAGAAAGATGCTGTCGCCACCATGACCTATTTCACTAGGCCACAAGTAACAAAAAGCGAGATAAACAATTCTAATTGGATAAAAGATTTTAAATAATATCAACAAGTTTTATAATAACTTTCCTTGTGATTTTTATTCATTTTTTTAGTGAAGAAGCCCTATTATCCATCTTATTGTGTTTGCGGTAGAACGTTTCTCTTTGGCACTTCTGAATATTATTATATTTATTGGGTTAAAAAGAAGAAATGAACAATGGGTTTCCCTACAACAAAGAGGAAAAAAATGCACTACTTCTTTTGGCTGCTGTAGTACATTTATATATATGAAACTACTAACCTATACTTTCATGTGCGATTAAATGGTTGTACTCTTTTGCGGGCAAAAGGAAATTTATAGAACTTAAAGGTGTAACCTTAAAGATAACAACATCTTTCCTTAAAATACAAGCTTTATCTGTTTCTTTGAGCTTTACTTTCTTAATATTTTCGGCTTAAAAAATTTGATTTCGAATAAAATCGAATTGGAAGAAGTTGGCAACACTTTTTTAGTTTATATAAGGGTCACCTAACCCATACCGTAAGATATACAGTAATGCAAATACAAAAATCAGTTTATGATAATACTATAGAGGCCTTATTCCTGAAATGTGAAATTATGAGCATGAATATGCTTGGACCGTAAATGCAGAACAGGATATATATGTAACCAATTCCACAAGCAGTCACACAGCAATGAACATAACATGATAGGATGGTGTTATTTATACAGTAGTTGGGTGATAGCGAACTTATCACCATCCTCCTTTCATGCCTCCGTATCCTCCACCACTCCCATGCCACACCGTAGCCTCCTCCCATTCCACCTCCATATCCTCCTCACCTCCCATTCCTCCTCCATAGCCACCTCCCATTCCACCTCCATAGCCACCACCCATGTCGTATCCACCACCATAGTCCATTGCCCTGAAAGAAATGTGGTATATTAGATCAATTAAAAA